>JAPDEQ010000102.1:0-55872 GCA_027569205.1 Aspergillus kassunensis | reverse complement strand
CGTTGGAGTTGTACGACTACTGCAATATATCGCCACTCCCAAGAGATCTTCCCCGACCAATAGCTTCACCTAGTAGCGATACTGCAACCTCCGGTCCTAGCCCGATAGGTAGCGATTTGCCACAACAGGGCGCTTATATAGGCCCGCGCTGCCCTTAACAGCGCTGCTGCGGCCGTCACCATGACCGGAACGGCCCACATGGCCGATTTCCGCCCTTCTAGGCCTGGCCATTAGCATTATTTTCGGTATCGGTGCCTGGGTAGGCACAAACTACGCAAACTCTTACGCGAAAAGGGCAATATGACATCGCACTCTTCGGCGTTTGCCATGACTACTAGGTTGGTAAATGGGTTACTCCCATATGCTATCTTCAACGAACGAGGAGTGCAAGGCAGGCTACAGGCTACAAGGGCGAGCCGGACTTGTTTCTTGAGGCGCCGCTTTTCGCGCCCAGCAGCTGGACCTTGTGCCGGGAGACTTCCGGGGTGTCTTGCCGCCGTATCTTGGCGTGGCTACTTGCGACAACCCGATCTCGTCATGAAGACTAGCTTGCACGTAGCCAAGATCGTGGGAGAAGGTAAGGTACCCTGGATAGCCCGGGGTGGATGCTCGCCGCGGAGTTAGAAGCGATTAATGCCATGCAGTTGGCCCTTGCGGTTGCGGCAGACACGTTTGCGGAGGAAGCGGGCTATATCAATGAAGAGGAGGAGGGCGAAAAACCGTCCCCTGGAAGGCACTAGCAGTCACGGAAGGGACATGGAAAACACTCGCTGAAGCTAGTACCTGTCGGACAAGTGGTTTGGCCATCTGGTCACAGACCCGCTGGTCGTCCCAGGAGTTTCCCGCTGGACAGCTTATGACAAATTGCTTTTCCGGTTCGCTCACAAAAACCTACAATAGCAATTAGATCAGACGAGCCAGGAGCTACGGAAGTTGTTCCTGTGTCCACTCGTCCGCGCCGGATTGTGGCTCCTTCGATTGATATTGCCGGCCTTTATACCTTGGACGCTCTCACTCGTTCGACTTTATCCGCAATGCCCGTGTCCGTCTCCGTACCCATGACCATTGATGAGCTTATCTTTCCTTTCGATTTTTCAAGGACCTCATATGACCCCTTGTTCGGACGTTCGCCCGGGGAAGGCCAGCTCATCGTCTCTATGAGGGACATCCCTACTATCGACGATCGTTGGAATTACCAGGTGGTCAGGTTGACGGCGCAAGGAAATGAGGCAGATATGGACGCCCGTACTTAGCTTGATAGCGCTGTCAGGGAACTTCAGCGTATCCAGGGCATCTATCTCAGCGATCAGGGCATACCCTAGGTCATCAGGAGGTAAAACCTCCTAGTTTCATGGCTATAACTCACTATACTCATTAATACTGAGCAGAAACAGCCGCTTTATGTCCCCCGGGATCGGCATGTGATATTTGTGATAGTCGGACAGTGACTATCTCAAAGATCAGTCGGTCGTACAATGGAGACTTTGCCGAAATTCCGGGGAAATAGATAGTAATGTCCGAGAACGGCTTGTTCATCACCCTAGCAATCCTCACCACTGCCACTGCGGTTGGTACGTCTATTTCTCCTTGGTATGTGACCACCTATTCACCGAACATGCTGTGCGGTATGGTGAGTTGCGCAGGCGAGCGCTGAGCCCTTCGAGGCCCACAACACCGGGGCGTGCTCTTGCACAAGCGCCTCCCCATGACATGCAATAACTATGATCGGGCCATCCGCCGAAGGATCGAGGAAGGCGTCTCGTACCTGCCCGGTGTCAGCGAGAGACCCATCAACAGCCCCAGTCCTGGCAACTGTGGGCGAGTAAGCTGCTCATACAACTCGGCTATTTAGTGGTGCAATGATCTGAATACTAGGGTCCCATGCGCCACCCACCAAGAAGTCCAAAGTGGTATATATCTTGCAAAGCAGACTGGAGAAACGGCAAACTAAACGTACATGCAATTGATTATATCTGAATGACAAGGACCATGCAAGCGACACTGCTTAGCACAATTATAGAACAACAGACAATCCAGGTCTTACAGGTCGAGGGTAAAAAGCCTGGAAGTCATTGGGAACTGCTTGGGAACTACTGAGCAAGTGGCTACTAAATCCTTAGAGGAAATCCTGCTACCGAAGACGCTGTTGAACCAGCCGACAGCGTCATAAATGGGACTACGGTCACTATGTACAGCAGGGTGGCCATGAGGATGATATCTTCGAGGATCGTGCGGCCAAGCGCCGTCGTATCGTTCGAGAAGAGTTGGCCAGGGAGCAAGGTAGCTCGGACTTGGGTAGCCCCAAGGTTGCAGCAGGTTCCTCTAAAGGGAAGAAAGTGCCCAAAACTTCTAATACCTGCCTCTTTCAGTCAATTAGTTCATGACTCCTTCTATGACCCCCCCCCCTCTTCACCCAAACACCAAATACCATCCACAACATCTTCTAGCAGGAAAGGAAGTACTCGAAATAAACATCGAACGATTCTAGCCACTCGGCGAGGCCATGGGCGCTACCACGAGTCAATACCGAGCAAAGAGGGGACTACAGGAGAGGCGCTTGGTACTCGAGACATGGAACCAGGGTCCGACAATAAGAAAGAAACTCTTCCCCCATGAGTGCAGGCAGAGGGATATCGATCGGCTTGGCAAAATGACAGTATGGGATGATGGCGCAGGGATCCTATACTTTCTCAATATCGTGAAACAGAAGTTACTATCGTGTACAAAGACACGTTGAAGCTTTTGCCATGGTTAGCGAACACGGAATACAGCATGTATCTGCATAAGATCAATTTCGCCGATGGACTGATTGGACGTGCTACTCCGCCCCAGCAACGAGTGCTTTCCCAGTAACTGCCCAGCGACCCTCTCTAGGGCGTCGTCTAATCAAGAACAAAGTCTCTGGCATTAGAACCTCCGCATCTAACATTGTTCATTACCTGCATACTAACAATACAAATGAACCTCCCGCTGATTGGACGGTCGAAGAACATATCAATACCGTGATTGCTGCATCTGTGGCCGCGTCAGACACAGTGGTTCGTACCACCACTAAAATCACCATGAATTGATAAAAGCATATGCCATGGGAAGTGTAAAACTACTAAGTCAAAGTCAAGATCTAGAATCCCATCAAAAATCCCACTACCCCCTACCACAACTACTAAACCTCCCACGCCCGCCGTCCAGAACAAAGTAGATAAAACTCGTTTTTGGCCGACGCCGGGGAAATATCTCAACAAATCCACTCTGGTAACCTTGGCGCGATGCGTATCTGGATGCAAACTGCCGGAGTCATTAGTTGAGGGGCAGACATTCCAAGCCGAAGACAAAGTCATGTCCGAAGACGCCGGAGTCCTTCTCAGTACGCAATTGCGGGATGCGTGGATAGAGAGTGCAAAGAAACTGGAAGAACAGAAGGGCACGGACCGAGATGAAGATGAAGATGATAGGATGGATACGGATGATGAACTCTGATCCAGAAGCCACCCTCACAGCCCCGGGAGAATCGTCGTGAGCCCAAAGATTACTCCCGCTCAATTGCCCTGCAGCGCTGGTTATGAAGAGCCGACCTTCTTGTGATCTCCTGCTCGGGCGACATTGAATGCACACTGTTGAAACCATTGGCAACTATACCGCCGATCAATATTTGCTGGTTAACGACATGGGGAACAGCGTGAATATCATAAGGAATGGAATGGACCAAGTCCACCAGGTTGTAAAATGGCCTCGACCACCGCATTGTAGCGGGTCGGACAGTTCATACGACGAATCATCAGGGTCGGAGTCTAATACAGAGGACACTGATACGGGTTTTTAATAATCCTGTCCAGTGGCTCCCAGAGGATTGGGCAAGCTACACTCGTTTCAATGGTAGCACGGGAATGTTCGCCAACGACATGGGGCGGGCTTTCCTAAATACGCAAACTATGGCTTATTGCAACTAACTCAAATCATCCAGAAACACAGACTATAACCACGCCATGCAGAAGAGGACTTAACCTATTACAGCACCTGATAAATCCATGCTATACAGAACCAGAGTTAGCTAGACTCGCAAAGATAACACTCGCGGTGACGAATTCGGTCCTTCTAGGAAGTGAGTATGTTTGGGATCGTGAAGAGAGATCGAGCACACCGATCGACGCGTAGAGGCTACTATTAGGCCCTTTGAAGCACTGGTCTGAAACCTGGATAGCAAATTGGTGTGTCCGGGGCACACAAGTGGAAATCTTCTACGATCGGAGACAAAGCAACTCTTCAACATCTATCTATTGGTGTCTTTAGGATGGATGATCTCACTTCGCCGGTGGGAGAAGACCGACCCGTCGCTGAGATCGCTGAGACTGTTACGAAGTATAAGCCGTAACATTTCCTCTTGCTGAATACACAGAGGAAGGAAGCCTCCGATCCCTCGCTTGGCGACGAAATAATGGAGGACTGCCTTCGATGGAAAAGAGAGCCAAACCCGGTAGTCAGGGCGTCCGCGGCATGGCAATCAGCGGAAGACACAGGGAACATTCACTCAGGACGGTGACTCGGGCTCCGGCATCATCGGCCAAGAAGGGCGTATTTGCGGGCTTGTGTACGGGGGATACATGGCTCTCTGTGGCCATAGACAGGATCAAGCGTCGGGACTCTGCGCCTGCATGAATGATATCAAGCGCTGGATTGAAGAAAAGGTCGTGTCGAACCTTTTGAAGACTAGCGTGTATAAGCACCTTAATGACGGTGTCGTGAGACTTCTCACTCGCGCGTATGGGCAAGGACTCAAGCTATTTGAAGGGGGCTCACGAGGGTGAGTAGTCGTCGCCGCTGTCTTCCTGCGTTTTTACGCCTTCAGGCCTTCTTTTAGTTTATGGGTGACCAGGCTGTTGCGAACTTGCGATGCTATGGTGGTCTAGGTATGGCGTGGGCAGCGCGGTAGGTTACTCTGGCTCGGTGCTGTTTACTGGCACCCCGACAGATCAGCTAGCGAAGCTGTTGTTTTGCATAATCATGAGACTGACTTTAGGATGTGGGCGTCAGAAGGATCGTGAGAACAAGAAGGATCCTCGTTGTTCCAAACATAAACGCTGGCTTTCTGTTACCTGAGGAGATCCGTGAGTCGATGATAGTGGTCACACTCGATGCCATTCTCGTCTGACCCAGGCTAAACGCCTCTCCCACAGCATAAAGCAGGTAACGAGATCTCACACCGTGGCTCTAACCAGGCCAAACGGGGGGTGCCACAAGAGTCACGTCCGGAGGTGTTTCCAAGGAACCAGATGCTTCGTTTTCGCCGATCACACTTCCTGCTGGAAGATCAGAACAATGGCCAGCAGTTGTGGTGGAGTCGGGGTACTCAGCAGAACCTAGAAGTGCTCCGTGACCTTGAGTGGGCCTTGAACCACAAGGATGCTCCGGTCCCTATGGAAATCGTGCATACGCAGCACATCGCGGGGTCGCTTGTCCAACAGAAAGGCGAGGCGCAAGAAGTTAAATACAAGTATTATTAGAAGGGCAGCCTGTTCCAAACTTTCTGTCGCCGGTAGAGAGTACCAGGGGGTAGTGGTATATTTTAGATCGTGCGCTAATTATATTTAGTATAATAAAGGCTATTAGTATTCCCTATACGCCTCCCGAAACCTCCTTCACTAGACCGATACTCTGACCAAGTAAGTACTGATTCCGGTTCAATCCTTTCGGAGTGCTAATCTTGTGCTAGAGAGATTAAGCAAGCGGGTGGATTTGATAAGGCCTTAGAGTTTACTACGCGGTAGGGTTCTCCAAGTATAATTAGTCCAGTCCCCAAGAAGGGGTTTAAGCCCCTGCGACTCTTTCCTTCAGAGAGCGGGGTTATCAGAGAGTTGAGTTCGGCCGCCTCGGCGGCACGTAGTGGTCTCGATGGGGTGGTCCTTCGCTGGGGGTTGCCAAGGTCAAGGTGGGAGGATCCGCTGCGGGCAATGGCTGATCTATGGATCAGCAAATCGAACGGCGACGGGGCAAAATATGGGGGTTTATGGCATTATCAATGGATCAAACTTGCTCTATTCAACCACAGCAGGCTGATCGATGTGGAAAGCGCTGATAACGGCAAGTGCGTCCTTGAATATCTCTGCCGCGGCTACTAAGTCCATCGCGGAGGCCCTGAAGGCACAGGCCAGGATGTTCGTGGCGCAAGCAGCGGCCCTCAACACGCTGCAGGCGGCCCTCGCAGTCGCTGCCGACACCTTCGGTACCTAAAGGGCTACTGGGATGAAGAGTTGCAAGGGGGTACCGTCCAGTTCACCGATGAGATCAAGGAGGTTGCCGCGAAGGTGGAAAAAACTTAGCGAAAGCCTTTGACAATGTGTCGGAAGCCCACCGTAAGGAATTTTCCCTCACGGGTTCTAAGAAGGATTGTATTCTGTGCAAAGTAAGTTGTCTTCGAGGTTTGGTTTAGATCCGTGACTGATACTGGGTGTTCTCAGGCATAGAAAAACTATGCGTCCTTTATCCTTGGCCGTCGCTCGCTCCTCTACCGGCCGATTCGTCTGGCTGATACGGCAGGCACACAGGCGATCCATGATGCCCATGCGGGAGCATCAATTGTAAGCTTCTACTATCTGACATCGGGTACGTTTCGTCTGAGGCGGCTAAGCAGGCGGCATTCCATGCTCTCAGGCGTGCCTATACGGCACAGGTTCGCGGCCTTGAAGGTACCGACGACGCGCAGGAGGCAGGCTTTGAGGACTTGGAGGCGTTGGGGGCGGACCTTGAGGAGGGGGAGGACCTTGGTACGAAGGTGTGAAGTTAGAGATTGAGCATCCCGAACTGTTCAGCAGGAAAGGGGCTAGCAGGGCGCCGGAAATTCTCTGTGTTGGCGCCCCCACGGAGACCTACATTAGAGATCGCCTAAACAAATTAGAAGAGTACATTGCCAAGCAAACTACGTCACCAGCAGACAAGTATTACACTGTTCGTGGAGGAAGAGATCGACCAGAAGACGTGGGACACGATGAATCGCAGAATTGCCCTGTATCGTTCGATAAAGGCCACCTACACATCCATGCCAACTAGAGAGCAGAGACTACCTCCTTTGTTCCTGTGTGATGGCGGCCTCGGGCCTCAGGGTTCTAGGACAGGGGCACATCAGGGTGGAACGAGGACAAAACCGCATATCTCGAAGACAAGGCAAGGCAACCAATCTAGACTAGGGTTTCGTGACTTACTAGAGTCTAACCTCGTCCAGCTCCTTGACTAGTATTAAACACGTTGACAGCGCCACCCGGCCCTGCCCCGCCAAGAGTAAGGCCGAATCCAAGCTACGGAGCGGACTTACGCTCAAGAATGGGACCCTTTACACTCTGCGATCCCCTAGCACAGAACCGCAGATTTGACCTTATTGTCAACAACTGTCAGAGGTTCTGCACTGAGGTTCTTCAGGAACTCTCAGCATCCATTCCCTGGACTAATAGAGGCACTACTTCACAGCCGAGACTAACAGTATTACTGGCGATTTGGTACCTCAGTACGCTGGGGGCGGATGATCAAGACCACCATCTGCATTGATTACATGTTCTGTTGATGCCACAGCCGATTGTTGGTCAAGTGATGTCAACCAGATATCTACTGAGCACCAGCCTGTGACTATAACTGTTCTTTAGTCCTTCAGGTGCTTTATACCCGCTTACCTTGGTTCAGACTTTGACTGCCCAAGACTGTAAACAGAGTCCGCTCAAATCGACGACATCTTTCCCTGGGTGGCCTTTACCTCTGGATCTAAGTAGGCCACACCCCTTTTCGTATCTTTCACGGCCCTTGTTACTTACGTTCAGCTGACAGAAACACCTCCGTTGCAGTAATAGAAGGAAGGCTCGACAGAACAAGCTATTATCCCTTATTATTGTCCACATTTACCGTGAAAGATGTCGGCCATGCCGGGATTATTCCACAACTCTCGTGCCCATGGCATCCCCACTCCTCCTCATTCCTTCTGCTGATGTTTTTCCGGCCGACTCGTGAGAAACGTAACGACCTCAAAATTAACTGTGAGTACACTGGTTTATTCTTGTATAGACGAGATAACCGTATACTGATTATTATATCTAATAGCACAACCACTAAGCGCACCTGTAAGAGAAGATTCTCATAGGGCTTAATGAATTTAACCCTTCTACAGTATAAAAACCTTGTTATCTTCCAGGTCGAGCACGCCCTCGTGACGCCTGGCGTCTTAGAGGATCGCGTGGGGGCGATGTGGTCCGTTATCCTGGCCACCCCCTTCCCGTGGAGAATTCTCTACGCCCCTACAAAAAGGCGGAAGGATCTAACTAAATCGGACGAAACAGAAGGGGTCATGGCCGTCGAATATTACTTGTACGCACTGATCCCTTTAGAACGACTATAATCCACATGGGCTGTACGAAAAAAGTCCTTGCGGGGGTGCCGCTATATGTTGTGGCTCTCAATGCTCAGACACAGAACTGGAGAGTGCCTGAAAGACCAAAGGTTGGTGAATTCGGTCCTTCTAGGAAGTGAGTATGTTTGGGATCTTGAAGCGAGTCATCAGGTGGTGTTGACCATGGCTATGCCCTGTCACCGCCGTGCCGGCTGCAGAAGATATCGTTCAGCGTGTCAACGCTGTACCATGAGACGTTGAAGCTTCTGCCATTCTTGTCAAATCCAGTACACACGTTGCATCATAATAAGATGGATCAATGAAGAGATTATGGCACTCCTTGACAGCGATGAGGACGTAATATGCGGAGATCATTGATTGAGAATGCGTCAGCTGCTGAGCTGCAGGCCAACCATCCCGAGATGTACAACCACAAGGGTGAGTTCAGACTGAAGGCCTTGCCTTTTAGTAAGAGCGTTGGAAAGACTAGGATGTTGCCATTTGCAGTGCTGCAAAACAAGACATTCTTGTTCGAAAGCAACCTCGACCCAACTAGGGATACACTACAGACCACCAGACAAACCATATGATGATGGTTTTCACCAATTTCGAACAGAAACTGAAACAGCTCCGGAACACACTCGGCGGGTACAAGCTTACGAAGGATGGCCCATCAACTGAGAACAAGCGCCATACACACTCACACTTGTGCTCGAAGGTATCTCCCCTCTAGAGTTAGGACCATATTGCGACCAGAAGACTACGCACCAGCAGGACTGACACTGACCGATGTGGACCCACTCGGGGACGCTCCGGTTGACACGAAAACCTACTTCTACATCAGTCCGCATTGTATCAATTCCCAGCTTGACCACGGGAGGTTCAAAAGTAAGGAGGCGTACTACAAGCATGCATACATACAAAGTCATGATTACCCTGGCCGATTCAACATCAAAATCCACTTCTCCCTGCTTTATGGACCTAGCAGTGTCAGCGACGGCCTTGGTGGAAGTGACAGGGTGGTATAGCTCCGTGTTAGTATCTGATACCGACTATGTCGCTGCCCCCGCAGTGAATTGGAATTTTCAGCTTCCAGAGATGGTCCCACAAGACCGGAGGAAGTAGCTCCCCGAATGGGCCTCACTGAATTGCTCAACGAACGTGACCTCCTGTCAGATCAAACCACTACCCTTCTAAAAAGCGTCCTATCTACCGCAATAATCAACCACGTGTTGTCGACCAATTTCAGAAAATAGTTAATCATTTCGATATTTGGGCCAAGCATAACGGGTCCAACACAGGCATTGTCAAGATGCCCGAATCACAGTCAATCACCATACCAATAAAAGATGGATAGCAACAACGACTACCCAAACTTCGAATATGTCGAGTTAGTCCCGAGAAAAAGGATATAATAAATAAGACCTTTCCCCCTCTTTACCGAGATAGCAAGATAAAATCAGCAGTGGGTTATACTCCCACGAGGTTCCCCGTATTTATTATCTAGCGGACGGTCTTTGATTCAGCTACAAACGAAACGAAACGAAAAAGTCGAGTTGCGATCGACCTACGAGGAGCAAACAGGAAATCAGACCCGGACTATTACCCAATTCCAACCTAACAAGACATCCGCACCATCAAAGGCCCAGAGACGGGCGTATACTGTCGGGCAAGGTACACCTGGTACACTTACCCTTCGCCGTAAGTTACTTGTGCGTTGCTGGAGTAGATATGTACTAATATCATATAGTACAGATTAAGGATGCGGCAAATGAGGTCGATATGCTTCAGGTACCCCCATCTCCCTTGGCACGCCGTCAGTCTCCCCACCACCATGTGGCACCACCATTGGACCTTCCGGAGGATCTTCGGAGGAGGGTACGTCCGTTTACCAGTGATATCCCACCGGGGCAAGAGGTTTTCAATGTTGCCATCGTGGGATACATCAACTCAGTGCCATACGTCCAGACACCTGCGACTTTCTAATTTTCTAATGAATCCGTATGATTCCCACTTTGTCTACCTTTACCATCTATCTTGTGAATCGGTTGCTTTTAGCTAGATTCCATCGAATTGATCGAACCTCATCTATTTCATCTCTTTTCCTAGTTCGAATAACTTCAGAATTGACAAAACCGAGACCCACCCGTACAGTACGGATGCATGTGATCCTGGGATAACCAGTGATGAAGACAAACGCTAAACGATCTGTCTTGGTTGTAGAAACCAACAGGCCGCATCTTCTGCGAGGTCAAACGTCGGCATATAGTACGCGTCATCAGTGGTACTTCGGGTCAGTCTCTACCCTTTGCATGGAATCTCACGAGCTAACGTACGGAATTCACACAGCGGACGAGCCGACAAGAACGGCAACCTGCGCGGCCCGCAACTGGAGTGGATGTTAACCAGAACCCAGTGGCGGTGGTGGGTTGGGTAGGACAGTACGCCGCCACCACGGCCAGCATAGGATTGGATATGCCGAAGTCGGGGACATTCAGGCGGCTGAGGACCCGGAAGACAGTCAAGCAAAAGATAAACGTTCGATTCCCGATTATGCCAGGTCCGGGCCTTGTCTGTGAATCAGACTCCATCAAGCTTGCTTTGCTCGTACGAACGTCCCTTTCTTCCTTTTTGTTGTCAATTCTCTTTGGGAATATCCACTCCAAGAAATTCCAAAATTCGCACTGTGGAGATTCTCGATACAGTGTTAGACGTGCTGCCCGTACAGCCTGCTACAGCCGCCTTGCTGACTATGAAACCCTCTGCCTTTGACCCCCTTTTTAATGAAGTTATTGAGCTACGGATCACAGAACCATCAGATCTGGATAATATACAAAACTGGGTCCTCGAAACATCGCCACCAATGTTCGACCCTGATCCGATCAAGTTTCTGGTTGGCTATCTTTTGTGCGGTTTTCCCAGCAGCGCAGAGGCCTCGTGGGAAACAGGCTCACCACGACTGATGCTATCTGATTTATTATCCGAGCTCATCTTGTCTAGCTAAGCTACGGTGCCTCCGATGGCAAGTATCCCGGACGTACCGGCGGTTCCTGTGCCTCCTGTGGCCGCCGCATGTTCTTTCCGAGCCTCTCGGAGTCTGACTGATTGGCAAGATGCCTTGACTGAGTAGGCCTAGTTCTTATCCAACCCCCCTTTCCTTTTCTGAGTACTGACCATATCTTAGGGAGATCCTGACTGTTGGGTCTTTTGAAGAGGCTGTAGAAACTCGTCCCCATCTGCAAGCACTGTTCTACTCCTTGTGTCGTCCGAGGACGCTGAACCCTCTGACGAGAACGCCTTGGTCGTCAATCCAGTTAGAGAAACGGGTCAGTTTTATGTTCTATACAATTCCACCAATTTCGCTCGTGCTCTTGCTCGCTTCAGAAGTGCAAATCTGCAAAATGCTGTACCGTGAGTTCAATATGCTATGGGGAAGCCAAGCTGCATGGTCCAGAGAGCACATGGGTCTACATCGAGATCCTTACCCCTCCTACTCTCTTTAAGGAGAGGTTCGATGAGGCCGCCGAGGTCATCACTGTTCCCAGTAACGCAAAGTGTCGTTCCGTGATGGGACGGATGTCCAACGTAGCAGAACTTTGCAGCAACCCGTCAAGCCGTGATATCCTGCTGTTGGAGGCAGGCGCAGGTATTAGCACTGCTTGACCCAAATATGCGATTCAGCTCTATGGCGTACTATAACTTTCTTGGTGCAATGGCAAACAGCGCATGCATCTGCCTCCGGGACTCAAATCTGACCACGATATCCAAGGTGACGCTCGGCGTGATTTTGGCGTGGATGGGGGTAGAGAAACCTACCGCGGATCATATACCATACACGGTCCCTAGCAATTTGTGTTGTGTCTCTTGAATACATACAGGACAACTTAAATTTACACTCCACGATCCTGGAGCTCAATTCTTAATGTCTTGCACTGACTCTCCGTTCTGTCTACAGACTCAGACAATATGTCGACAAAGCAAGCCCGCCTGCGAATGAGATGAGCTAGTCCTGCAGCAATCAGCTGCGCATTGTGGAATCAGACTATCCTACTCGGAGTCAGCGATATGGCTGTTACCGTCTCTGTCCACGGCAGAATAACATTCTGTCCGGGAGAATGATATATAGCTGCGCAGCAAGAAAACAAATACCTGTACTCTCCCCTTGGAGGATATTCAGCAAAAACCACGGCTTTGAATCACATTCATCAACCATGATATGTTACTTCCGGTCACAGGGCCGAGCGGCGGGAGGTGCAACCTCAATGAACTCATGGCCAGTTTGGGGAGATCGCCTCCAAACGAGAAATCTGTCCCGGGGATGAGGCTACCATTGCTTGTTTCGTATCTTAAGCTGAGGACATTCATTGTGCTTACGCTCTGGCAAGTCTACCTACTGCTTTTCCAATGCCGCGCAATACGATACCTCCGGTCCTCCGACCTGTCACAACGTTATAAAGCCGTAACTGGGTGGTGTGGCTTCTCGTCTCCTTCGGGGTAATTCGGACCGGCAAGGATGAAGGCATCTTGCGCGGAAGTGGTACGCGGTATTCAATCTGGAGGGAAGGTTATATAAGAGGATTTAGAAACTATTCAGGGAGAATAGCATTATAGGGGCATTGGTCTCTTGTCTCAGCTGCCAGGATAAGGATACCAATATATATCTTCCATGTTACGCCTTTCCATTCCTCTTCCTCGTAGAACGAAGCAATTATAGACTCGATCCAGATTGCAACGATTCTGCCAAGCGGCGCATTTGCTCTTGCCCTTGATAGATATAGCATTGGTACATAAACATGATAAAACCCTATAATAATAAACGAGATAGTTTTTGTTATCCTCAATCAAATCATGTACGACTCCTCGTCCCGGAAGAAGCGTCAGAGTAGACCTGTTAGGCCCCCAGGTTGGGGTAGTATATAACCAGCAGTGTCATGGTCTACAGAGTACCCGTACGGTAGTGTTCAATTTAATTCAATTCAATTCAATTCAATTCAATTTACCTGATGTAGACCTACAGTGTGATCTAGCTATGCAGGTGCCTCTGCATGTCGGTGCCCTTCCGTGATCCTGATGTGAGCCATCTTCAACACGCTCCCGGAGTTCATGTTCGCCTGCCAGACGAGGAGGTTGCTCAACGCGAGGGAGGTAATATAGACGCCCTAGTAGATGTCCATGCACAAAACCGCGCCCCTGGGTTGACCATCAACACGAGGCTGTAGAGCAACACGCAGGTCTACGACATCATAAGCACGAACGCGAACATGGACGAGATGGTGGAGGTGAACGCAAAGCTATCCAAGTCCAGGTGTCCATGGTCAGCTCCGGCACGAGTTCTTGATGTCGGTGTTGATGTTGATTGTCTTCCCCTTCGTGGAGTCGAGTCTGGACCTCTGCCTTGGCATGATGGTGCGGATCTTCTCGCTCATGGTCGACGCGATGTTGTCGAAACCGCGGCTGATTCGGAAGCGTGTGCTTTTTGAACGCCAAGACCGCCTACCGCCACTTCCTGGTTACTATCCAACGCAATCAACAACAAGCGGAGTATCTCCCCGAACGGGATCATGGACATATGTCCCCGAGCTTCTGTACCTTCTCGGACGACGGCCAGTATCCGAACGAGGAGAGCTTCATGGACTGTACGTAAGGTATTATGATTCAACTAGCTAGCTAATTAACCTAGTACTATTTAAAGATGGCATGTCCTACCACCCATACTGCTCATATAACCCCTCATCCTGCACCGCCGTCCGATACCACTGCTCCTGCGAGCCCACAGCGGCAGCCCTGAAAATACAGCGCGCCCCCTGCCATAAGGGTTTCGGTTTCGCCTCGAGCGGGTCAATTTGCGTGCATATACCTCCCGGCTCAGCAACAACGACTAGGATTCCCCCGGCCCAAAGCCTGTCTGCATAAATTGCGGTAATCATATTCAGCGCGCACTTGCTAGCCCGGTAGGAAGTCAGAAAGCCAGCGTCAGTAGAAACCGGGGAGTTAGGGTTCAAAGTAGCGCCAATATGGCCGAATGAGCTCGATACGTTGACAACCCGGCGGTCGAACCTGTCCGAAGCTCGGATGAGGGGCAGGAATTCTTCGATAACCGCCATAATCCCGAAGGTGTTCACGTCAAAAACGCCATGCATTTGTTGTCTGGTGGGGATGACATTCCAATCCGGGCGGTCGCAATACGATGCGTTGTTGATGAGAATGTCGATGAATCCGCATTTGTCCTGTATCAATTGCCTTGCGTTTCTGATCGACCAGTCGCTGGTCACGTCGATTTCCAACGGCGAATAGCTTTCCTCAGTACCTGGATACTTCTGCGTAAGAGCTGTGATGGCCTTCCTGGCTCGTTCAATATCGCGGGACCCGATAAAGATATGGTAGGGCCCATAGTCTGCGGCCTGGAAAAGCTGCTGATAGACGAAGTATTGCGCTGTTGCCAAGCCGAGACCTCGACTGGCGCCGATTATCACCACAATGCGCCTTCTGTTGTCTCTCGGTGGTTGGGGGTGGCAAGGATCGCCGAAGTCGGATCGGGATTCAGTCTTAAAGCCACTAGGACCAGCCATGGGAGGTGGTGGATTAAGCGTGGGAAGTCGTATATGAGTCTTGGGGGGTGGGTTTTTAATAATCATGGGAGTTTGTTCAGTAGCCATAGCAAGTGCTCGTAAGTATAGTTGTAAAGAGCGACGTCAGAAGTTAGAAGATAAGGTGTCAAGAATGCTGGAGTTTGTTTTGCAATAGCGACATGGCTGAGATGGAGGCGACCAGCATCTGCTGTCTTCGCGGAAGGGGCGACCAAGTTCTTCACTATTCTCGCAACACGTCTCCTACACCATTGCACATTCCTACACCACGAGCTTTTCCTCAAAGGCACATGTGTGAGTATTCGTTCGCGCAAGTTGTCTCTTAGAACTGTGGATTGACTCTGAGCTAGAGCCACATCCTTAACGACCGACGAGCAGTATCAAAATTTGCCAAGTCCTAGGGGTTGAAGGCAGAGACAATTACGCTCCGCGATGGCACTAAAGCGCACTGGCTCATAAGCGAGGGAACGAGGGAACAGTGCGCCGGAGTAACCGTAGTCAGGGAGGACAAGCCGGGGCTCGGGTTTTTGCCGGGGGCTAAACAAGAAAGCGCAATGATCACCAGGGAGACAGTGGGGCAGCGTCGCAGTTGTCGGGGCGTTGCCGGGGGGTTGCCGGCCACCAGCACCACTAGCAAGGGGCGGGCAGTCCGAGCCATCCATGGTCGCTTCCAACTCAGGGTCCAGGCCACCCCGCATGAGTCTATATAAGGCGGGGTACCGACTGACTTTTCTGTACCACGACCAAGCATGTACCCCAAAAAACTGCTCGCTCTAGGCTTGGGCCTCAGCGCTTCTGTCCTCGCACAGAGCCAAGCAGGCATCGACCCCCTCGCCGACCCCGGCGACGACCTCTACGTCAAAGACCTCTCTAGCTGTCCCGGCTACAAAGCGACAAAGCACTGGAAAACAAAATCCGGCTTCTACGCGGACCTCTCTCTCGCCGGTCCAGCATGCAATTTCTACGGAATTGACCTGCCGGATCTGAAACTCGAGGTCGAGTACCAGACTTCGAACAGGCTGCATGTGAAGATTCTCGATACTAGTAATACCGTCTACCAAGTCCCCGATGCAGTCTTCCCGAGACCCGGGTTTGGAGAGTGGTGCTCGCCGAAGGACTCAGCGTTGAAATTCGAGTTTAACGCCGATCCATTCTCGTTCCGAGTCCTGCGAACGGATTCGGGGGAGGTCTTGTTCGATACGTCCGGGTCGCAGCTTGTGTTCGAGAGCCAGTATGTTTATCTGAAGACACATCTTCCGCAGAATCCGCATCTGTACGGGCTCGGTGAGCACAGTGATTCATTCATGCTCAATACGACGAACTACACCCGCACGATCTATACGCGCGATGCCTATGGCACACCGCAGGGTCAAAACCTCTACGGCGCACATCCGATATACTTCGACCATCGACAGGACGCGACGCACGGAGTCTTCCTTCTGAACTCCAACGGGATGGACATCTTCATCAACAACACTGCCGGGAAGGACCAGTACCTCGAGTACAACATTATCGGCGGCGTGCTGGACTTCTATTTCATCGCTGGGCCATCCCCGCGAGACGTCGCTGTGCAGTATGCAGAGATCACACAGACCCCTCTCATGGTTCCGTACTGGGGTCTTGGTTTCCACCAGTGCAAATACGGCTACCAGGATGTCTACGAGGTTGCGGCTGTGACGGCAAACTTCTCTGTCTATAATATCCCCCTTGAAACGATCTGGACGGATATCGACTATATGGACCGCAGGAGGATTTTCACGATTGACCCGGAGCGCTTCCCTGCGGATCTGTACAAGGACCTTGTTGATACGATTCATGCGAGAGACCAACACTATATCGTCATGGTTGACCCCGCGGTTTACTACAAGGAATCCAACCCAGCTCTTGACGCCGGACTCGACTCGGACGCATTCATGAAGGAGAGCAATGGCTCGCTCTACCAAGGCGTCGTCTGGGCAGGACCGAGTTATTTCCCCGATTGGTTCCATCCTAATACCCAGGAGTACTGGACGGATCAGTTCCTAGATTTCTTCGACGGCGAGAACGGACCTGACATCGATGCTCTTTGGATCGATATGAACGAGCCCGCGAACTTCTATAATCGCCCATGGCCGGGGAACAACACGACACCTGAGAACTTCGCTGAGGTTGACGGTGATCCTCCAGCCCCTCCGCCCGTTCGTGATGGACCCTCTGCGCCGATTCCTGGATTCCCTGATAGCCTACAGCCAAATTTCGCCGGTCAATCATCATCGACGTCGACCAGCGAGAAACGCGCCCTCGTAATCCGCCCTCGTTCCCCCTCCAAGTCCGGCCACACCCGCGGCGCCGGCCACTGGCGCCACTCCAGACCCCACGGCACATCGCACTCCAGACCAGGCTGGCAAAACAACAAAAAAACCGGCTCCGGCTGCTCCCCCTCCGAATGCAAGGGTCTCCCAAACCGCGCACTCGTCCAGCCGCCATATATGATCCAGAACGGCGCCGGCCCAACACTCGCCGATAGCACCGCAGACACGGATATCGTCCAGAGCGGCGGGTATGTGCAGTATGACACGCACAACCTGTACGGCGCTATGATGTCCTCAGCGTCGCATGATGCCATGAGAGCTAGGCGGCCGGATGATCGCGCGCTTGTTATTACAAGGAGTACCTTTGCCGGCTCTGGGAAGGATGTTTCGCATTGGCTTGGTGGTTAGTACTTCCTACCCTCCATCTAACCTGATGTGTACTAAGGCTATATACAGATAATATCTCGGACTGGCTCTCCTACCAGATCTCAATTAGTCAGATCCTGCAATTTGCAGCCCTCTATCAGATTCCTGTCGTTGGGCCAGATGTATGTGGCTTTGGCGGGAATGTTACGGAGACGTTGTGTGCCAGGTATGTCCCGTTATCTACCGATTCCATGCATCTCTGTAGGCAGTGCTAACAAGCCCCTTCGAATAGATGGGCAACCCTCGGCTCCTTCTACACATTCTTCCGCAACCACGCTGAAATCTTCGCGAACCCTCAGGAATTTTACCGCTGGCCCACTGTCGCTGAAGCAGCCCGGAATGGAATTGCTATGAGGTACCAACTGTGTATGTCTCTTCCTCCTTCATATCAAATCCCCTCCTCCTACATCCAATACTAATGAATATACCAACGTACAGTGGACTACATCTACACATCCCTCTACAAACAAAACCAAACCGGAACGCCAGCCCTAAACCCCCTCTTCTTCAACTACCCCTCAGACAGCAACACCTACGCCATAGACAGCCAGTTCTTCTACGGCGACGGGATCCTCGTCTCCCCCGTCCTCGAAGAGAACAGCACAAGCCTAACATTCTACCTCCCCGACGACATCTTCTACGAATGGGGCACCGGAAAGCCGGTTCGTGGCGCAGGCGAATACGTCTCGTTGGATTATGTCTCCTACACCGATATCACCGTCCACTATAAAGGCGGCATTATCTACCCGCAACGTGTCGAAAGCGCGAATACGACGACTGCGCTACGCGAGAAGGGCTTTAACGTTGTGATTGCCCCTGGGGTTGATGGGAAAGCTGTGGGGTCGTTGTATCTCGATGATGGGGTTAGTGTGGTGCAGGAGGGCGTTTCGGAGATTGATTTTGAGTATGAGGATGGCGTGCTTACCGTTTCAGGGTCTTTTGGGTTTGACGCTGGCGTTGGGATTGAGGTTGTTACTCTCTTGGGTGTGGGCAGGAAGCCTAGGCGGGGTGAGGGGGAGTATGATAGGGAGAATCGGAAGTATGTGCTGAGTGTTGATGTGCCGCTGACGGGGGAGACGGAGGTAAAGGTTTTGTGAGGGGATAGCATGTTAGCTAGCCGCGTGAACATGAACTACTCTTGAGTTAGACACATTGTGGATGGGAATAAATCAAAGACAAATCCAATTATCCGTCAACATTCAACGAATTGAAACCACCGATTGATTGTGCCTTGACCGACCCGGGCTGGGTAGGTGCTCGTCTAACCAGCGTAGCTCATGAAAATGAAGTGACTCCCCGCTTACTGCCTCCTCCAGACCGGATATCGGCCTATATTCAACTTAGTGAGACGGGGATGAATCTTATTTTCTAATCTATTGTTTGCGTAGACTACCCTAGCCGCATCCCCGTTCAAACCCCCTAAAGCAAAAGGGGAATGAGTTGTTCCAAGTTGAATGAAGTATCAATACAATGTCCATTTATATGTGAATAGGTTGGAATACCCCATCATCTCTGAAATTCTCGAAATACTTTGTGCCTTAACTAAGACCGGTTCGTCGGCTTTGGATTTGGCACAACGGTCAGACGGTCTAAATGTCTAGATGCACTAGGGAAAAAAGAAAGATCGAGAACCTGGGGTTAGTCGGATTATAACCCTGATATCAAGGAACTAAGAGTTCACGGTAAAATACGTGTATTTCCTGACATTTAATCATGGCAGTCTCATGAGAAATTATCGAGCAACCTATATACACCAACTCCCATTTGTTATGGCCAGTACAGTATTCCTAGGATCCCACAAAATCGAACATAATCCCACGGTTTTTAAAAGTACCCAAAACCCAGCCAGGCAAATATGAGGTGCTTACCTATGATTTCCAAGCTGAAACTCCCAAACAGTACACAATACCAGCTACAAAGTCGGAGCAATCAAGACAGAAGCACACGCAGCCTGGCAAGAGCCGTAAGCTGCGTTACAAGCAAGAATTGATGTTGGTGCAGTTGCGCCCAGCGTGGCGCCCGATGTACAACCGGCGGCGCCGTAGCAGGCCATCACCACCGCGGAGCATCCGGCTTGACACACGCCGTATGCCGCAGGACCGGCGGACGTTGTGGTTGTCATTAACAGGGCGGATAGGAGAAATGTGTTCGTTTTGTTCATCGTGGTTTGGTTTGGATCCTGTGTGTAGAGATGAGCCTGTGTGGATATATGTTAGAAAGGTTAGAGGAGGACGCACAAGGTAATTCATTTGTTTCGTTTGTGTTGAACCGTCGAGTCAGGTGACTACCAGTCATGTGATCCGAGGTTCAGTAGTAGATCAGAGGTCCCAGCTAGTTTTGAGGGAACTTTCACTTGGTTCTCAGATTTATAAGGAAATATCATAGAAAAGTGAGAAAAAAGTGAGAGATAAGTGAAAAATTAATAAAATCAATGAATTTAGGCTTTACCTAGGAGACTCCCCGGATCTGGAGCTCTCTAGTACCTTGAGATCGGTAATAAACTGTCTGTTCTCTGTGTTGAACCAGAGGGAAGTAGGCCATATTTATATTGAAATCCCTATGGCCCAGAGTCTTCTAATCAATTATCAAAAACAGGGGTAGAATAGAATAGAAAGAAGTGACATGGAATGAAGGGAGAACATTCATAGGGTTAAGAATGATAGAAACATTCTGGTAGACATTCCGGTGATGTGTTATCAGTAGAACACATAAACAATGGGGTAGAAATCAATAGAAACATTCTGGTGGTTGCCTGATCTGCCTCAGGCAAACACCCTGGCTGTCTGACAGTTTGTGTTCTGTAAGTGTTACTTGTTGACTGGGTAGAAGAAGGGATATGGAGCTGACCTGCTCAGTTATGTACCTTCGTAATATAGCTGTCAATGGAAGATTCTGGACCCAAGATGCATGTGGATGGTGACGAATAATGAGGTCAGGGGTTATTTGATGTGCTAGCCTCCATCTACCATGGTTCATTTCCGATCTTATGGTATGGGCGAGGGGCTTCCCGTAGTCCGTGAAATGTAGTCTTCTAGAATTAGGCAGGTGTATTTTCCTGTGCGATGCTGGAGGTTATGGTCATGGTATCGCAATGAATGGTAGTACAATATACAGGACCAGGATGAAAATCAAGAATCTTCGTCAAACGTCAATAATATAAATACCGTTCAATGATGATGGGTTTTAAGGTCATTGGATCTGGAATCAGCTATCTGCGTGGACCGTCTAGACATTTTGCGCCGAATCCAAAAACTGATCTCGAGAGTCGTTGATGGATTGATTCTTGACGAAGTCAAGCAGAACGCGTTTCGTACGTGGCAACACATATATATAAACTATTCAGACACTGTATAGTCGTAATTTCAATGATGTCCTTCGGTCTGACCCAGAACAGACCATAACTCCTGTATGATATTAGCTACCTAAATCGAGAAACATACAGAAGACATACCAGCGCTTTCTGCATCTCCTTATTCTCCGTGTTCCAGCCGACCGCAGCCATTGTGAGCTTCCTTGACTGTTTGTTTTGCACATACTGCCGGAGTCAGCTTGCTTCGCCGGGCGGCCTAGACATGGGGTGCATACCTCCTCAATGCTATTGTTCACGATATACCGAGTGACGTATACCTGTTTCTTCTGACCGATTCGCATGACCCGGCCGATCGCTTGGGTTTCCACAGTCGGGTTCCATTGTGGTTCGATGATGTGGACTCGGTTTGCTGCCGTCAGGTTCAATCTGCGTCGGTAGTTAGTGCACGTGTTGACAAATTGAATAAAAGAAAAAGGCGACGAGCCCAACCCCTCCTGTTCCGAGAGTCATCAGAAGCACATTGTTATGAGGTCTGTGGAACCTCGTCAGGATATCCTCTCGTCGCTTTGTGGAGAGAGAGCCGTCGATCTGAAGAAACGGTATATTCTGTCTGTTTAGTAGGCTTGAAAGGATTTCAAGTGGCCTCTTCCAAGATGAGAAGACAATACTATCTGGGTTAGTCAGGAGACTTCCAATCGGAAGGTATCTACTCACATTTTATCATTCTGGTAGTGTTCAGTAATGTTAGCGAGAACGGCGATAAGCTTCGTGGAATAGCCTTCGTTCATTGAGTCCAACTCCATCTCGATGGCTTCTCCTTTTGCTCGTTTCTTTTTGACTTTGATCGAGACATTTTCTCCGCAAATCGAACACGGACGTTTGTTTTTCGGCGTCTTCGATGTCGAGTCACCCGCTTTGGCCATATCCTGACTATACTGGTCGTAACAATCGGCACACAGTAGGTGAAGACATTTAGTAAACGCGCCAAAGGCTGGATGGGTTGAGTCATCAATAGATGTGATGTCGCACGAGCACATTGTACAGTATGCGTCGTTGGATTGTTGCAGAAGTGCAAACTGGACTTCATGAGTATTGGCGTCAAGCTCTAAGCTCTCCCATGGGCGATAGAATGTACCGTATGTACAAAGGAGTCGAAGTTTGAGAATGACTTTAAAGACCATGCGGCGCGCGTCGTTGGCTTTGCCTTCAGATACTGCTTTCTCAATATCAAGTTTGGTGTCTTCAATGATCTGGTCGCACGCAGACTTCTCTTCCGGAGACAGGTTGATCTGTTGTGAAACTAGCTTTGGTTCGACCAGTTTTAGGATCTCTTTTGTTCGTCGTAGGCAGATGGATTGTAGTAGAATTCGGAGGTTGGCGAAGCCTATTGCTTTACCTGCCTCTGCTGGCCTCAAAATGTGATCACGGAAGTTCACATTCGTGTCCAGGAAAGGTACTCGCAAAAATCGAACTAAGCTCCCCAGATCTCCGAGAGAATTCTGAATCGGCGTACCTGTCAGGCACCATCTGGCGTGTCCAGGTAAAGCAGACATTGCCCTGAACTGCCTTGTCGTGTGGTCGCGGATATTATGAGCTTCGGACCATCGTCAGCATGCAAACTTATTTAACAACTGGATTGAATACCTTCATCGAGAACAAGTCGAAACCACTGGGCTTGGTACAGCGAACTTTGGCCAGTCGCGAATTCGCTGGACACTGTGCCGTATGTTGACAGCACGACGTCGTAATCACTAAGACTTTCACCATCCTTTGCTCTATTCGAGCCATGGTATTTCAACACTCGGAGTGACGATGTGCAATCGTGTCTGTTTTAAGTAAGGTTAGCGCAATTCACGACGGGCGGTTTTGCACTCTTAGTCTCTTACCTTTTGATCTCTTTTCTCCATTGTTCGATCATCACTATACGTCCATTAGTGAGGCGAGGCGGGTACAAGGAGTCGTTAGTGTCAACACATACACACCGACGGGACCACGACTAGAGTTGCTGCAATACTAGGAATGGGAAGGCGAGGAGCGGCCCTCAAGATATGGTGCGTATTCGCCCATGACCGTGCATTGTCGAGGCTTCCAACAACAGCAGCTAGTAGTGTTAGAGTCTTTCCCAGGCCCATCTCATCGGCCAGTATACCTCCCACGTTCTCCTGCGGTTCAATCGAGCTTCGGGTGCCGGTGATTCTATGCTCATAACTACGGAGATATTAGTACATGCTTCAGTCCCGATCAAGCGGCACACCGACAAATGCATACTAGCCCTTTGCCGAGAATCCCACAATGACAAGGAACTCGACCTTTGCCACCCCTCTCGTTGAGCAATAAAATTGACTCCCTTTTTTTGATGACTATGGATGTGTCATTTAAGTATCCTCGAGACAAGGGACTGGTATTTTCAAACCTTAAGAGCGACTGCATAATTTTGCTGTCAATTGGAGCTGGAGCTAGAACCGATGTTTGATCAAGAGTATCCAGGATCACAGCAGTTTCTGCCATAGCTTTTGCCTTTGGATTATCATTTGAGCTGTACTGAATTTTTGCCGGTTCCATTGAAAGTCCGAGATCCCAAAAATGAGGGTTGTCGTAGCGTATACCAGGAGAAGTATACCGCGGAGGTTGCAAGTACCAGTCAGATGCCGATAGGATTGAACCTAATTCATCACGATAAAGTTGCGGACCATAAATGACAATTTCCACGTGGAAATCTTCCCTCTTTCCTTTCCGCGCCCAAGCAGACATAGCTTCCGACAGCTTATTCCCCACAGCGAACACGTCGTATCGAATCTTCTCAAAATGCGACAGGGCGAGCATGGATTTCACGATTCTCGAATTCAGAACGGCTATATCCACGTTCGGAGCCTGCTGTAGGGCAGTATGATTGTCTCTCTCCACCATTATCAAGCGCTGTGTCGTCTCAGAGGCATCGCAGGTTCCGAATGCGCCCTCAATCATCTGCGCGTTGTCGTTCAGCCGGGCGTTAACTTCGCACAGCTATTGGACGTGCACCATGGTCAGCCAGCTGGCTCTCGCGGACGGTGGGAGTAGATTATTACCATGCCAAAGCAGACAATGGCTTCTGAATCAGCGTTTTCTCCGACGCGATCAGGTCCCCATTGCATTCCATCCTCGACTGGAGGGATTGGAAGGTGTTTTTCCGCATAGTGACGGGTATCGTTATCGATGTGGGCGCTTTCAGGAGTGAAAGAGGATGGCAATGGAGAGTTCGAGTGAGAATGGCAGTAAGAAGGAGTTGGACTCCGACTTGTGTCGCATGAGGGGAAATGTGGCGGCCTGAGGCTGGTGCTTCCTTCTCGTTGTTTCCAACTCTCCTCCCAACCTCCTTCTTCACACTCCCAAAGCCTCCGTTTATTGCGCTTTATGTCCATATTGCACCGTAGTCAACTAGTATGATCGGGACTCAAGAGAGATTCAGCCCTGGTATCGAGCACCCGCCTAGGATCCCATGATGCAGCCTCGTTGCTTTTCCCCCAGCCACACTGCCAGCATTGATTTCCTGCAAGGCGCACTGCTGAAGCGCCTCGTCTGACTAGCGGTCACACGAAATGAGGCGCAGGGCTATCTGAGCAATCTTCACTTCGCTGATTTCCACCATCACCCCCCCCCCCGAGAGAAGATTATCTCTTTATGTGTCTCGGACGACGTGCAAAGCGTCAAGGATTATATCCGACTCTGCTCAGTATTGATTTATCGCAAGGGATCCAGAATCGCGTTTCAGCCTTCTGTAGACTTTGCCACCATGGCGTCTACTAGCCCCATCGACAATTCGGCTTTTAAGCAAGCATTGGACAAATTCCGAAGCAAAATCAGCGCGGACGATGCTCAGGACTTTCAGTTCACGACAATCGATGACTTGAAAATTGCCATCGCCAAGCTCCAGGGCGAGCAAATGTCGGAAAGAAGAATGAGAAACCTCAAACGCCTAGAAAACTTCGTGTTGAAAATGGGCCAGTTTGAGCAAATTGTCGCTGTCTATCTAAACGCCTCCGAGTTTGTAGGTTTTGTTTGGGTGAGCCCTTCTCCCTCTGCCATTGAGCTGACAGGAATGAACTAACTTGACTTTCTGCCAGGGTCCAGTCAAATTCTTGTTACTCGTAAGACCAAGCCTACCTTGAAACCTGACTTCGTGGATACTGAAGAGGAATAGGCTGCTAGTTCATATTCCGCCGCCCTTGATGTCGTGCTTGGGATGTATGACACGATAGGTCTAAACCTGCCTCAACTGGAACAGTACCAAAGCATGTTTCAAACGAATCCCCACATGCGTACAATCCTTCATTTGATCTACGTCGATATCCTGCGCTTCCATCAGAAGACTCTCAAGTTTTTCAAACAGCGAGGTATTTCCCGCTCATACCGCACACCAAACAGCTACTGAGTGGAAATAGTATGGAAGCGTATCTTCGACGCCACCTGGAACAGCTTGAATGTCAAACTGTCTCGCATAGTGGAGAGTTTCCGATCACACAGAGAGTTCCTCGAGAGTCAGGCGAGTCTAATACAATTTGCCGAGTACCGGAGGGATGTGTCGGACAGTCAAGAGAAGTATCGGCGGGATAAAGAGAACGAGGATCACAGGAGACGGATTGCTGTGCGCGACTGGTTGAATGCTGCTAACGCAACTGAGGATCAAGAGAGCTATCAACTTGAACGTGCAAGATGCCCGCAAACTGGTGCGTGGATACTACAGGATACCCGGGTGTGTGCCTGGTTCGACTCTTCAACCATGTCTATACCGATGCTATGGTTGACTGGTATCCCTGGAGCAGGTTCGGAAATGCCCCATCTCTGACTAGTGTCATTCCTACTTATACAACACTTAGGGAAGACTATTCTGGCCTCTGTCATGATAGAGGAATTGCAAAATCGTTCGGCGCCTATCATTTTCTTCTACTGCAAACATGATGATCAGATGCGGAATTCTTTTCTTTCTATCGCCCGGAGCCTGTTAGGTCAATTAGTAGCGCTCAACAAAGCACTACTGCCACATTTCTATGAATGTGCGGCTACGAGCGCCACAGATTCTCTTCTGTCAATTTCGCGTGCCCAGGAACTGCTAAGTCTCGCACTCAGCAGCCTTCCAAGTGTGTATATCGTTATTGATGGTATAGATGAATGCCCACCCAAAGAGAGTCGCATGATCATTCCATGGTTTCAGAAGGAAGTAGAGCCAATCAACAGTGGATCCGCTGATGTCCGATGTCTTCTCATCAGCCAGGACGATCACATTTGCCAAAAGCTCTTGAAAGATACCCCAACTCTGAGGGTCTCAAAGGACAATAATATGAGCGATATCCGAGTTTATTGCGACACACTCAGCCAGTCTTGGGTGGACCAGTTCAACATATCCGACCACCGTCGAACAGAGGTGGTGGAATCGATTGTGGACAATGCTTCCGGTTTGCAAACCCACCATTGATTCTCTGATATAGCAACGGCACTGATTACTTGAAGGGATGTTTTTATATGCAAGACTGGTAATGCATAATTTGAACAACCAAGTGTCAAGGGCCGACTTCAATCAAGAAACGAGCTCAGAGATACTCCCGAAAGGCCTGGATGAAGCGTATGACACCCCCACCTATGCTTGTTAAACTGATGTTAATGATCAGAGTGATAGATATGACCGAATCATCTCAAGAACTATCATTGGCAACGACGTCACAGCAAGATATGCCAAGAAGCTGCTTGGTTGGATAGTCTGCGCAAAACGGTCGCTCAAGTGGCATGAGATTCAGGGTGCCATTTCCATCGACATTGATACCAGGAAGATTGACTTTGAGAATCGCAAATTGTCGGTCAACTCAAAAGAACTATGCGGGTCGCTAGTAGAGATTCGTCCCAGCGGCGCAATTGAACTCGTTCACACGACAGCCAAATCATATCTTGTCAAGCACAAGCATGTGGTTGAGAGCGATGAGGCATATGGATTATGCCAATTGTGTTTTGTTTATCTAAACCACCCCTGCGTTGACTACCGGTTGAGTGACGACAGGTTGAGAGATTACGTCCTGGGCGGCTATTACGCGTTTTTCGATTATGCTATCGCGCACTGGATCGATCACCTGGAAGACTGCGTGACGCGTATTCAAAGCTACACTTCCGAATCATTCGAGATCCTCAGTGCTGAACTTGAGCAGTTCCTTAACAACCATGCTGCAGACAACCTCGAATACCCCGTGTCCAATAAAACTCGCATCCTGCTAAGGCAGTTGGAGACCAAGCTTTATCATAAACGCCTTGCGCAAGCGTATGAGTACTGGAAGTCTGAGACAACTGTCTCTAGTCATAGAGGGCGCGAGAGCTATGTACTTGATCTCAAACATGCTGTTCAGCCCATCCGAACCGCGATTGAAGCCCACGCGGTACAGCAACACTCCTCGGCATTGATATATGGTGAAAGACTCTTCAAGTGCAATCAGCTGTACTGCATATTCTTTGTAAAGGGGTTTAGTGACACAATTCAACGTGACAAGCACACCCAGGAACATGAACGCTTGTTCTTCTGCCAGTCACCTGGCTGTCCTCGCTCGCAACTTGGATTCGCTAATCAACGCGATCTAGTGTCTCACGAAGCAAAATGTCATCAGTACTCGTCAGACTGTGCTGAGTTCCCTGTATACCAGGATCCTACCACGATTGACGTGGAACATGCCTGTGGAACAGGTAACCTTGCCAAAGTTGAGCGATGGGCTGAGCAATTTGAGCCACATGAGCTAGACGCCTGCGCTAGGCTATGGCGACCGGGAAAACTTAAAAAAGGTTACCAGAAACGCGCAGGCCCGGCGATTCTCAAGGCCATTCGTAATGATCACTTTGCGATTGTCAAGTTCTTCTTGGATAAGAGCTTGAACGCGGGACAATGCATTCTTGCTGTCATTGACATAGCCTACTTGGAGAAAAAATACTCGTTACTCAAGTTGGTTTTCCAACTATCACATATCAAACCCGATAGCTCCGCGGTAGCCCATGAGGATTTGTTGCGTTCGGTGCAAACACTTCTGAAGCGCGAAGAGGATAGCATTGCTCGGGATCTCATGGAGTATTTGAGCTACCATAGGTTCACTGTGGAACCTCTTTTAATGCCTATTGCAACTCAATGGAACTGCACGACCTCGCTGGAATGGATGCTTGATAACCTTAAGGACCATCGTCGTTTCAAAGAATATGATGTTGTTGTCATGCCCACGGCTACAGCCTACGGTCACAGAGATATCTGTAAGCTACTCCTTAATAGAGGACACTGGGGCCCGAGCACAGCACTCGACACAGTATCACTTGAGAGAGCAGCAGCAAACGGTCATGACGATATCATTCTCATGATCCTTCAATGTTCGCCGTCGTCCGAAGATAGCCAACGATGGTTCCGAATATCACAGCTTTTTACTGCAGCACGGCATGGAGATGCAGAGTCCATAAAACGCCTGCTTATGGATAAAAATCTGGAACTCAGCTTAACAGACCGATATTTAAACACGCCTCTGCATTATGCGATCATGCGCGGACATCTGGATGTGGTATCTCTCTTGGTCAATTCCGGTCGTGACATAAACATCAACGAAAGGTATGGGAAGGATCCGGAGAGCTCCCAGATAAAATATGCTTCTCCCATAGCAATGGCTGCATTTTTCGGTCATTTTTCAATTACGAAATGCCTTCTCCAGCTCGAGGGTATGGATCTTCAAGAGGAGGCCCGCTGTCATATAGGTGAAGAGGCAAAGTTCTTTTCGCCGCTCCAGATTGCAGAAGCGAAGAATGACGACAAGATAGCAGATGCTATCAGGGGATACATCTCCAAACAGAAAGGCGTTAAGGTTGATGTAGATGAAGCTGTCACGAATGGCCCGGCCTAGCAAACTCACATATCTCCAATACTACTACTATTATGTCTCTGTACTTTATAACTAAACAGCGTCCTAATCTAGGGAATAGTCGTGTCCTATAACGTCCGAAATATGTTTATTTGCTCCTCATATATACCCCCTCTATACCTTCTTATTCCTCGGCACTACTAGCATGTTTTGCTACTGAAAAGTTAAGATACCATGGTTTCTCGTTAAACATTGTAGCGGCTAATAAGCTTAGCTGTTTTAAGCGTCCTGGACGAGAACATATTCACCCCACTGGCTTGAAACAGTATAAAGGGTCCTACCCAGGCTTTAGCTCAACTTGGGGCACAATACCACTACGAGCACATGTACATAAGAATCTCTCGTCATTCCTGGTTCTTTAGAGGGTTCTTGCACTATCAACGTTATCGTCTTTGTTCTAATTCTCGCTCGATGACACTAGAATACATTCCGGAAGACACTTGGGCGCTCAAAGGTCAACTCAAGTATTAAGAGAGGAAACAGGCAAGCGAAGTTGAGGGTATATAGGTACGTACCCTATTCGTAAACGAACTGTGGACATCCATTATTCCATGATGCCATTGAGTGGATACAAGATAAGGGACTCCTGCAAGCTACTCATGCAGTGTCAGCTTTTCTCGGTGGTTCATTGAAGCATGTGGATACTCTTAGTCCATGACATGAATCGGACTTTCTCTGGCTTTAAGCTGGGAAATAGAATAGCCAGTGTAAGCATCCCGGGGTCTTATCTAAAGATCTTTATTAATCAACCTGGTTATCTACACTTGTATCTATGGACCCGCTTTACCCCAAATATCGGAGTGAGCCGACTACCTAGAACTGCTTGAAATCAAAACAACAAGTGTGACGTACAAGTTCACGCTTGTTCAGGCACCTCGGAACTTATTTCATACATAGCCTGGCGGGAGTTCTTCAACTCATGCCTAGAAATTATGGATGATATCAAAAACTATGCAAGGGACCGTTACCGAACTTACGGAAGCCCGGTGCCTAGGAGTCGGGTTGGAGACTAGTCCGCCGGGTTATCGGGATTTGGAGGCTTTAGTGTGCTATTATCTTTGAATTGCTGAGGCTGGGACGATGTGGTCCACCTTCTGAAGAAGCATAAAGTCGATGCAATCCACGTCAAGTAATAAGCTTGTGTAAAACCGTGATTCGCAACGATGAAGTGGAATTTGGGCGTCTCGTTCACAACCGTCGGGCTCTTAGGCTCACTTATATCAGCGACTCCCATCCAGCGGAATGCTCCAAAACCATTGCAGAGCACCGCAGAAGGTGGCGTGGTCTACGAGCTGGGAAACATCACCTACTTCGCGAACACCAAATACCCTAAAGCTACTCTGCATGCGGCACACCCCGAGACAGATGGGCTAACTCTCGCCCCAGTCACGGTGATTGTCGCGAACCAAAGCACCATCTCGGGGAAGTACCTGAAAACAACCATTGCCGACTATCTTGCGGGAGATGATGTCTTCTCAGAGGATTTCCTAGACTCTCTTTACCTGTCGTCTACAATCAAGAACACCAAGCTGGATGGTTCCGCCCTGGAGTACATTCACAGCCTCAATGTGGACCGACTCTACCTGGATTCCAGCGTCATCCGTCATGAAACGCACGCAATCATGTTGGGAGGCGTCCCCGAGAACGCTCTTCCATCCGGCCCTTACACCTTCAGCGTGCTTGGAGCATCCGTGACATTCTCGGAAACATATCGCTTGTATCGAGATGAATACCGCGACTTCATCACCGGGACCTACGCGAACAACGACGGCACCGACTCCTTCACAGCCCTGAACGTGATGTGCTCGAAATGGTGGGATCCCATGATTCCCGTCCCAAGCCGGATCCATTCCTGGCGTGACGCGCGCCCCCTGGCCGGAACAAGAGTCGCCATCAAAGATCTCTACGACATGAAAGGCCTCCAAACGTCCGGAGGTAGTCAAGCCTGGATCCGCGTCATGCCAATCGCCAATACAACGGCCCCCGCCATCCAGCGCCTCGTCGATCTCGGCGCCGTGCTTGTCGGAAAGTTCAAACTCGCCCAGTTCGCCTCTGGCGCGAACCCGTGGGACTGGGTCGACGAGCACTACCCTTTCAATCCTCGCGGTGACGGGTACCTCACCTGCTCCGCGTCGTCATCGGGGGGCGGCTGTGCCATCGCAGCGTACGACTGGCTGGATAACGCCATTGGAAGCGATACTGGATCTTCCATGCGTCGTCCTGCCTCGGTGTCTGGCACGTTCGGGAACCGCCCGAGTCAGGGTATGATCTCGCTTGACGGAGCCATCCCTCTCAGTTGGGTGCAGGATACTGCCGGTGTCTTCTCCCGCGATCCTCACCAATGGATCCGCTTTGCGAAAGCATGGTATGGCGATCCGAGCCTCTACCAGGATACCTCTATCACCGGCCTTCCCGCATTGAACGTCCCCACGGATTCAGGCTTCCCCAAGCGCATTCTCTACCCAACGGATTACCTCCCATTAGCAAACCCAGCCGCACAGGACATCCTCGAAACGGTGTTAGACCGCATGACCGACCTGTTCAACATGACCATCGACCACTTCAACTTCACCGCAGCAGTCACAGACGCAACTATCTTCCAAAACCACGAACCCGCAAATGCTACCAACTGGGACATTCTCTCCTCCCTAGGCGTCACATCCAGCTACACCCAACAACTCGACGTCATGGGCCCCCTCCTCGCAGCCTGGGCCGAGCTTTTCGACGGTCGCTTCCCCCCAGTCGACCCGCAGTGGCGCGAAAGCTGGACCGAGCTTGCTGCGAGCCCCGTGAACGAGTCCGTGTACAACACCGCCCTCGAGCAAAAGGCCACGGCGGTGAACTGGTTCAACGAGAATATCCTCACTGAAACACCCGAGTCTTGCTCGGGGGCTATGATGATCTGTGATATCGGCACCGGCGGCCTGCCGAGTTTCCGGGAGGAGAAGTTGAATGATAATCCCAATGCGAGCTTCTTGGCTGTTCTCCCGGAGGGCGCGGGCATGACCTGTGCGAATATCTGTCCTTATTTTGCGTGAGTTAACTGACCCCATTGACCTCATTGACCCCATTGAGTTGATTGATTGAGGGTGATCGTTCGAAGCTAACTAACCGATCTCGTCACGATAGATGTGCCGACTATACCATTCCTCTTGGCCAGGTCCCGTACCAGTCGCCCGTCACGATGGTGACGGAGTACTATCCTGTGAGCATCAACATGATTGTACGCCGCGGGTGTGATTTCATGTTGTTTGATTTGGTTGAGGCGCTTGCAGATGCGGACATTATCAGCGCTGTTCGAACTGGTCGTACGCCGTTCTAGTACACCGGAGCCTACGCCCTAAGTATTATTATTAGTGAATAAATAACACGCAAGCAAAGAAGAGGGAGGGAGTTACTACCACGGCAGGAATAAAAATAATAATATTAGATCCTATAAAAGCAGAGTAACTATATACTGGGCTGTTATTAAAGCTTATTTTAAACGCTTGGTTGGACTTATCCCTACTGTAACCCTATACGCGCGTACTTGTAGTTCCGGGTTGTATTATTTGCTAGGTGCCTAATACCACCTTCATTAAAGAATTCCGGCTTGTACTCGCTCTATTGAGCACACGGGGGTCTGGAAACAGTCGTACTTGGTCGTAGAACAGATAATAGATCGCTGCTATAGCTCTTTTGTAATCATCCCGCTAATAATACAGGTAAATAGATCGAGTTCGTAGAACCAGGTCCCCAGAACAAAGTTCAAACAGGATCATGAGCGGGGAGTTGCATTGCGATGCGACGACGCTAATTATTTAGGTCCTGGCTGACGTAGGAGATAATTCAGGGCTAATGGATTGCGGGGAGGTGATTTAACCAACTTTAATAAGGTTACATTCATATATTAACACCTGAAACAAGCGTACTTTTGCGCCGTAGAATCGATAGATTAGGGTTACATCCAGGGAGAATGGGAGAGACGTTGAAATTGCCCAATTGGTACAGAAATAACGCGCCAAGGTGCTACTGGGCCGCTATACAACTTATGGATATAGTGTTGAAATTGAATCCCATACAGCGATTTCAGGCGATTGGTCAATAATTATCCAATAGGTGAGTGGGATACAGTGCTGAACTGAACCCGGAACCTATGATACTAGAAACAGTCGATGCGCTAGTAACATGTGTTGAAGGTAATGCCATGGAGAGATATACATCCACAGAAAGGTAAGGCTAAGCTTCAGTGGCTGAGCCTAAGTGCCTAGCATTCGGATAATGTAACCGAGGCCGGAGTGCCTGAGATCCTGTGGCTGAACCGGGCCACGCCGCAGCGCCTAAAAATCAAGCATCCGATGTTTTGACAGTTTGGCCGGGAGGCTTCAAATTCAGCGGCCGGCTTACACGCAGGCAGAGCTCGGAGTAATGTGGCTATGTCCCAGAGACGCCTACGCGAGCATAAAGTCAGGGCTCGTATGCTCAAACCACACTATAGTATAGGATTAAATGTGGGTTTTATTTTGAATAATGAGTAGCTTTATGCACGCCAAGAAAAGGGTTCTAAATAATTGGGGATTGAGTCCGGACCTTGAACCAATGATGCATTTTTTTGTCGAAGTCTACCATTTATGTTATAGATTTATGTTAAGGGTCTACTCTGTCAGGATAGATCAGCCTGTCAACCAGGGAAGGAGAGCGATGCCTTGGAGAGTTCATGATTAGGAACGAACAGCTGCTGTAATTCAAGACTAAACCTTGGGGATCGGAAAGAATCTTACGCTTGATAGATACCGGTCCGGGGAGAAACGGAAGTAAAGAGATCATGACCTGATCGCTACTGATCAGATCCGTCGACTGACTCGACTCGAACAGATGAGGCCCCGAGTGTGGGTCAACTTGTGACGGGTATCTCCGTAACCTTATCTCGAACCTTAGTACCAAGTACCAAGTACCAACCCTCGAGGATTTTCCCCTGAGATAACCAACCAACGAAGAGCCGAGCCGTCCACGAACGGTGGAGAAGAGTCAAACACACTGTACAATCTCAGCAATAGTCGGATAGCCAATACAGCTTCCTCCCTTCAAGCGATTAGTAACTAGGCTACGTCCGTTTAGGACGGGTTGCCTTCACTCTACCTTTCTTCCCCTGTGTGTATCGTAACAGCCTTCGACCTCCTTCGGCCTTTCGAGTGAGGCTCAAATCAGTCCGGAATAATCTACGAGAGTTGACGTAGTGCAGGATATGATGTTGACATGACGTCTTACTATATTGCTTTTTTCCTGCTTGTCACTTATACGAGTTCTTCTCACGCAACAAGAGAGACTCAAGTTTCAGCTTCTGTATGGTATCTATGAAGTCGTTGATTCGAAAATCGATTCTTTCTGTTGTATGCTGGATTCCCCCTGTCCTACGACTTGTTCAGTACGGAAAGCAACACGAAAAGCAGTCCAAACTACACATGAAATTCCCTACAGGATCAGTCCACCTGTAAACCCAAGACACTCCCAGAAGAAACGAAAAATGTTCCAATCGGAAAATCTAACTAACGTAGATAGAAAGTTACACTAGAAACCTCCCTAGCTTAAAAGCCTCCCTCAGGAATTGCCATTTTGACCAAAACATTCCATTTTTCCATTATAATTTCCAATCCAATTATCTATCTCAAGTTAGGATGTTGTAATTATGGTATATACATATTGATTGGGACTTACTCGTATCGATGGAGGTGGAAACATAGTTTCCAGCTTGATTCTTGCAGTTGGCACGGAGAATTGAACCAGAAACCTTAACATCTTTGCAAGAATTCGAATACCGACCCCTTAAAACCAGTTAGTGATGTTAAACATACGTACATATATAAAGAAAGAAGTATTTACCATAGCCGCCCAACAAGGTTGCCGTTTGCGTTGGCAAAACATGAATCGGGGTTGATTGAAGTGCCGACATTGTAAATCCCACTTTTCTCTTAGCAATTGGCGAAGATCACCTTGCTTCCGTCCGCTGCATTGTAATAACTAATGGAATTACAGGTTCGACTATAGCCACTGTTTGCGGCCACGTTAATGCCGAGGCTGAGAAGTATAAGAGAATTGGAGTGCTAGGTGCATGGTAGGCAGGTAGGCAGGTAACGAAATTTTTAGAATGTGATGGGGTAATGAGACCAAGTTAGAGAAGGTACTTTCTAGGAGGACTCGACGCCTTTTATAGAAAGATATTTTCAACTTCTACAGTATGCTACAATATGAGTAATTAAACTAATGTCTTGGGTGATCATTGGCGACATGTTGGTGTCCTAAAATAAAGGCGCAGGAACGAGCAGCTCTACAGAACAGGTAGACCAAGACGGATTATCTATAGGGAATACTTCTTGGAAGTGAGGGGAAGCCCATGACATTTCTGTTTGGCACCCCTGGGCACCTTATGCCTCGACCGCTAAACCAACTGACTTTGCCAGAATATAGACGAATATGGACATACATTCGAATACTATAGAGGGTGATTATCTGCATAGATCCTCAACACCTGTCATACTGCATCTCGTTCCGGGGAAGGATATAAGAGGACTTTAGATAGACTTTATATAGTTACTTTGAATGGCTGCTTAGCACGTCCCCCATGCCCCAGAGAGGCTCGTAGGATAGGGCTTTCCCCCCGAATGATTATATAATACATGCATACATAACTAGTTATTTCTTTGGCATCTTATTCGCTCAGTCACGGTGGCAGCTGCTAATTAACACAACATATCTATTTCAGTAATACCGTGGATTAAGATCAATTTCCCAACAATTTCCCGTGCAACTTACGGACTATCTCCGGCGGGGAGAGCTAGAGATACGTCGAAATGGCCCAATTGGTGCAAAAATGAAGTGCCAAGCTGCTGCTGCTGGCGCTATACAACCCGTCGATATAGTGTTGAAACAGGGCGATTTCAGGCGATTGGTCAATATCAATCGGAGCGGTAAAATTAGGTGGCAAGAAAGAATAAAATATTACGAAAAAGAACTCTATTTATATTACACAGGCAGAGGACCAGGGATGTCAATGTAACATGCCGGAACATAGTTAACTATGATAAAGATTAGGAATGAGATACTAGTACAATACAAGCAGTGCCACTAAGCGTCTCCTCACAGCAATTCCATCTACTCATCATCGCGGATATCGATGACGGTCTGCTTCCACTTGCGAGCCGGGACTTTACGGTGGAACAGAATGTCAATCTCACGGTATGACCTGTGCTTCATCTCTGGAACCCAGATATAAGACGCGGCGGTGCAGAAGAAGGCGGTGCCAGCCCAGATGTAGCCGCTCTTGCCGCCCAGGTTCCACTTGTCGGTGTTGAGCATGTAGCTGGAAAGGAAGATGCAGGGAATGTTGACCAGGTAGTAGGCACCTCGTCCAATACCGGTTGTCAGTGGCCGGAGACGAACGGACGATGTCTCACCGATGATGACCCACGAGGCAGGGGCGGGTCCCAAGCAGAACAAGACGGAGACGATCAAGCCAAGTGAAGCTTGCGCATTGCTCGCCGCATCGCTCCTGCCAACTGAAGCCGCAATCCCGAGCGCAACCAAGAATACACAGTTGATCAATTGACCATAGACATAGATGGTGCGACGGCCGAGGTATGTGGTGAGGATCCAAGAGAGCATGACCATGACCATCTGGAGGGCAGAAGTAATGAGACCAAGTGCAAATGCGGTGTTTTCTGCCATGCCGGCCTCTGAGCTGGTGTTAGTCTGCTATTGGGCAGCAGGAAATGGATGGACTCACGTCTGAAAAAGTAAACCGCTTGGTTCGCAATCAGATTGCCCGTCAGATTCTGAGATGCATACACACCGCACACAATCAGTGTGCGGTAAAGATCGGTACCTTTCCACAGTTCAATAAGATTGGGGCTCTTCTCATTCTTCTCAAGATCGATCGTGCGACGCATCATTGCGACTGCGGCAGCTGGATCATCAGTTGCACTTGCGCGCCCAAGGCGCTTGACAGCCTTCTCTGCCTCAGCCAGACGGCCCTTTCGTACGAGCCACCAGGGTGATTCAGGCGCAAGGTAGAGTAGGATCGCGAGAGGAGTAGGAAACATCCATTGAAGTGCAATGGGCATTCTGTGATGACTGTTAGTATAGGGCTTCTCGATGGCATCTGTGGAAGCGGACGAACCTGTACGCGTCGGGGTGATCCTTGGATTGGTAGTGGTAAGTGATACCGCCGACAATGATCGCCCCAATCGCCCAGAACATCTGCAACATCTGCGTCGCTGGTGCTCTCAATCTCATCGGGACAATTTCGGAACAGTAGGCAGGTGCATTGGCGATAAAAATACCCCACGGGATGCCTTCCAGGATCTGAGATGCGAAAAACATGCCCTGGCTGTTGCCAAAGTAGAAGATGAAGATGAAGGCATTCAAGGCCATGAGACCACCGATGGTTGCCCATCGATACCCAATCGCACTGGTAATGGGACCTGCGAGGAATACACCGATGAAGGCGCCGAGAGGTCCGCTACACTGGAATGCTGACTGCCATGAAGCTTCGATGATCCAACCATCTTCAACGTCGCTCCATACACCAAAATCTTGGGCGAATCGTTTTGTGGCGATGAACTGTCCCATCAAGAAAACACAGTATGACTCCATGATCTATTGCAGCGTTAGAAAAATGATGTGCCTGTCGTGGGCAAGCGCTTACAATGGTGCATGACATTGTGAAAGCCCACCAGCTGGCAGCGGGATACGCCTTGACAGCCTCGAGCACAGTCATATTATGTTCGGCCTGCTCGGCGTCGATGGCGCCCTGTCTGTCGTAGTCAACCTTCTCGCCGGCATCGTAGACAGGTCCATCGTTGTGGGCCTCGACCTCCGACGCGGAGGTCTGCTTCTCTTCGGTCTCGCTGGTCATGTTGACGATTTCTGGGACACGGGTAAATGAAAGAGAGGCAGGCACGACCGGGGGTTTCAGATCTTTATACCTGGCAACCACGCTCGTGACGGCAATCCTGATCTTAGCTCGATTGAGTGAAGCTTACTCCGGAGCTTGACCTCTTTAACCCAACATCTCCACCGGCAGCAGCGTTGCATTCACTCGCCATCGCTTCGACCCGACTTCTTATTAACCGTGGGGCATCTCCTCCCGAGCTGTCCTACCGTGCAGGGCCGTGTGACAGTCTAATCTTAATTACGGTTGGCTCTTGTCAAGCGGAGTAATCCGACATGTAGTCGGGGGCAGATATACCGGGTCCCTTTGGCCATATTCCCCGCAGGATTAGTTGCGGGGGGCTACGAGACATCCAACTGACTCGCCTCCAAAATGAGATCCTATTGAAGTTAGTTGTATTGATCCTTCGCCACTGCAACCAATACCTTGGTTCGCTTCGTATTCAGTCAATCTAGGCCTGAGTCCGACCCCATTTAATCCACCAACCAAGGAACGTTTTCCCCGGAGTGTCAGTTGCGGGGCGTTTCCTGTCGGTTTTGCTGTCTCGGTTAATTCCCCGGTGTACACGGGTCCAGCTCCCCCGGGCCACCTCTTATTATCCTGAGGTGGTGGTCCTGCTCTCTAACAACGCGGCCGGGGTAAAAGGGTGGGGGTGCGCTAGTCTCCTGGAGACCCCGGCCTCGCTCGTATCGTACGATCCCCTCTCAGGCCTAAGCCCGCTAGTCATAGCTAGCTCGCCGACCAAACTCCTGTTATATCCATCCATACAGAAGTCTTCATTATCCCGTGTCTCGAGATTTCATCCCGGCAGCTGTCCCGTTGGTTTTCTTCGGATCGGGCATCTGGCTGAAACGGACGTCGAAGACCTCTAGAAGAGCTCAAGGTCGTTGGCGATGACGGACTGGAATTCGAAGGTGATAGTACCGGTCGCTGCAAGGGGTTGGAGAATTGGGACATTGGCTCTAAAATAGTTCGCCACTGGTTTACCGGTCAGATTCGCGTGACGGCCGAGCGTGATACTGGTCCCGAAGTTTGCCCGGCAGTTTGCGCGCATCGAATCCGATTCCGAGGTAATTAGTGTTGAAGGTCTTCCGTGATTATCGCTGTTGAATTTGTAAAGTAATCGGAGATAGCGGCGGTGGTAGATAAGCTCGCAAGCTTAATGGTAGTGATATTGAGATAATTGAATCTCTCTGTCTGTCTGTTTTGATCTGGATCGATAGATGAAGACTGAAGGTCTTCCCGAGATGAAGGACTAACTAAGGCTACTTGGGGTCACCTGATCTTTCTTCCTCACTAGTCATTGGAAATTTGGAAGTGAGTCTGACCGAGCGGTAGACTGCCTGATGGTTCGATTTGGGCGGAGGTGTGTTAGTTGTTGACGTGTGTTGCTTGACATATTCCGTAGTCCATGCTGATATATATATAAAATGGCATCTTTCTCAACAACTTCCATGAACAACACGCCAGATCGATAGTTTTAAATCATTCTTTCTTACGACTGGTGAGATATACTTGTGAATAAGCAGCTTTAGAGAGTATATCCGATCTGCAAACCGTGGGTTCTATACAACATCTAGTCGATCACCATGCATTAGAACTACCCACATATTTTTTAATATCCTGCTTTGCTTTGCTCTTGTTACCTGAGTGAGGTTAATATGTTCATCAATTGGGGTGATAGCTCAGTTGGGAGAAGCGCACGACTGAAGTTCACTTCAGACACTTAATCGTGAGGTCGCCGGTTCAATCCCGGCTCACCCCATCATCTTTTTTTGTTTTTCCGGTCGCGTCCGTCCGGGAAGCAAGCGGCGCACTCCAGAATACCATACATACATAGTTGAGACAGAATTTTGAATGTCAATATCTCAACCATAACGAAGCCTTGTTTGTGGTGCAAAGTTTATATGGTTAGTCGGGTTCGGGCAATTCCATGGAACCTCGAAGCACGGGTTTTGCTCCGCGATCTAATTGGACCATTTTACATTGTATTTATCAATGCCAAAGTTAATGTTCGAAGATTTATCAATGTTGGAATAAAGCTTTTATGTTTCCAGATCAGCGGTTAATTCGATTCAATGTCTGAACTCGAAATTAATGTTGAAATGGCTCTGCCTCTGCACCTGGTATAGCACCTGTGGCTGTGGCACGGCTTGGCGAAAATAAGCATCCGAAGTGGAGCTGATCAGAGATTAGATTGATATGATCTACAGATAAAAACATTACGGAGTACCATGCGCATCAAATTTCCGATGATCGGACGTGTCAACTCCCGGTTATGAACTTCAGTTGGAATCGTTGACGTATTCGCCGATCGTTTATGGAAAGCCGCGGGATGTACAAGTAGGTGGAACGACACTAGAGATATTCGAAGACCGAGTAAGGTAGGAGCTAAGGTCATGTGGCATGTACTGGAAGAAGAGAAAGTATACGTGACGCCTGAGACAAATCACCGTGCCGCCTAGTGAGACCTGCGATTAATTTGATCTGGATACCATGGTAGTTACTATGTTCTAGTACAGGACGACGGTACAAATAATAGATGCCCAATCCACAGCTTCTACTTCAGCTCCATTTGCACTGTTTCCGGCTCCACGCGGTCGGTAAACATTCCACCGTCAAACGCCCGCGCGAGATCCTCCGAATTCACCTGCAGGGCTTCTAGCTTTGGCTTCGCGTACCACTTCAGTCCAGGCACCTTGACAACCATAGTCAAGATACGCTCACGCAAGGAGCGCTTCCCTGATCGCTCTTCCCAGAGCATATAGCCGACGCAAAGCATAATAAAAATCCAGTAGACGTTGTACGAGAGAATAGAGCCGTAGGTACCGGTGTTCTCCCAGCCAAGGATAGCGTTGAAAATGTCCCAGCCGTTATCGGTCTCCGCGTTGCAGCAGTTGACGTGCCACACCGTTTGTTTGATGTTATACGAGCCTGGCCCGCTGCCGGCCTCGCCAACATCAGAGCCAACAGCTTTCTGGAATGCATAGTACTGTAAGTCCCAGATGGCTTTGGAGAACATTCCCGCGGCGATGAGATACAGGACGCATGTCGATGCAATGAGGAAGAGTTGGATGGACATGACGTTTCCGCCGCGGTAGATGAGATAGCCACATGTCAATCCGGTAAGGATTCCGGTGACGACGGGTAGAGGGAATGCAGTGGCTGGGTACCCGAGAGAGACGCCGCCGACGAAGACGACGGTCTCGAGGCCCTCGCGCATTGTGGTGACGAACGGGAGTAAGAACATGGCGTAGCGACGCGCCCAGTCACCGAGCCATTTGGACTTTTTGTGATCCTTGCTCTTGTCCACTAGAGCCTTCGCGATTTTCACGCGCCATTGTTCTTTGGTTTTGTTGATGCGCAGCAAGGCCAGGCCCATGATCGTGATGATAACTGTCGCGATCAGGTAGAAAATGCCTTCCCATAATTGCTCGGCCTTGGACCATAGATCATGGCCCAAGCCGTAGAAAACACCGATCAGAGCGCCACCGATAATCAGACAGAAGACAATGCCTATGATTGACCCCGCCCACACCTGGCGAACGAGGCGCTTGTGGATCGTCTGGTCCTGGTGTGCTTGGCCCAGACTCTGTTTGAGGAAGGAAAGGAGCACCGAGACGATGATGACTCCCTCAAGGCACTCGCGGAAAACGATGAAGAAAACCTGGACAGCAAAGACATTGACCATGATGGGTGAGGGTGCAGGATGGATGAAATTTTGAAAGGGGGAGTGGTGCCACTGGCTATATACCATCGGCTCGTGGGACCCTTTTTGCGCACAATCCCACGCGTTTTCTAATCATGCGAATCATACGAATCATCTTATCTGATGTCCCGTGTGGTTCCACTTAGTGCACCACAAAGGCTTATCACCGGTGGCCAATCTCGGCGTTTTCTGGGCAGGGTTCAACTGATCGGCTCTTCTGAAATGAGACTTGCGAATCCCACGGCATGCGCTCGTATTTGAACTTTTAAAGTCTGCGTTCTTTCTTCTTTCGCTCCCGTCTGTCCTCCTCCCTACAAAGATGCCATCTTACCTACACTACGCGCTCTTGTTAGCGCTTAGCACGTCGCTGGTTGCCAAAGAGGTCGTGTACGATTTCAATGTCACCTGGGTTACTGCCAATCCGGATGGTCTCGCTGAGCGCAACGTGGTGGGCATCAATGGCCAATGGCCCCTCCCTGTGATCGAGGTCGATAAAGGCGACCAGCTCGTCGTTAACATGCACAATGGCTTGGGAAATAAAAGTACCAGCATTCATTTCCACGGAATGTACCAAAACGGGACAAACGAGATGGACGGGGCGTCGATGGTCACCCAGTGCCCCGTTCCCCCGGGGTCAAGCATCACATACAACTTCACCGTCAACCAGAATGGGACTTACTGGTACCACTGCCATACGGACTACTGCTATCCTGATGGCTATCGGCAGGCGCTGATTATACACGACGACAATGCCTACTTTGCCGACCAGTACGAGGAGGAGTTCACCGTCACCCTCAGCGACTGGTATCATGACCTGGCTGAAGACATCAAGCCTGAGTTTATGTCCCTTTACAATCCCTCCGGGGCCGAGCCGATCCCCAATGCCTGGCTGTTCAATGATACCATGCATACTAGCCTGTCTGTCAAGCCTAACACCACGTATCTTCTGCGGCTTATTAACATCGCTGCCTTTACTGCACAATACTTCTACATCGAGGACCACACTCTGACAATTGTTGAGATTGACGGGGTGTACACCGAGCCGACGGAGGCGGACGTTCTCTACGTCGCTGTCGCGCAGCGGTACGCTGTCTTGCTCACAACCAAGAACACGACAGACAAGAACTACCCCATTGTCACCGTCGTGGACTCCACTCTACTGGATACCATTACCCCAGACCTCCAGCTCAACAGCACCAACTGGCTAGAGTACAACTCATCAGCCGCACACCCGCAAGCCAATATCACTGTCTCCGAATCAGACGAGCTTGCCCCTTTCGACGACGGCATACTCACCCCCCACGACCACCTCCCCCTCCTCGAAAATCCAGACCTGTCGGTCAACGTAGCCGTCATAATGGACAACCTCGATAACGGCCAGGGCTACGCCTTCCTAAACAACATCAGCTACACAGCCCCCAAAGTCCCAACCCTATACACCGTCATGTCCGCCGGCACTCTAGCCACCGACCAAACCGTCTACGGCGACTACACCCACACCCAAGTGCTAGGCCACAATGACATCGTCGAAATTGTCCTCAACAACCAAGACTCAGGCTCCCATCCTTTCCACCTCCACGGACACGCCTTCCAGGTTATCGCCAGGTACCCAGCCATGGGCCCCGACTTCTATGACCGTGCCGACGCAACCGACGCCATCGCCTTCGACCCAGCGAACCATACTGAATTCCCAGCATTTCCTCCCCGCCGCGACACCGTCGTCGTCCCACCAATGGGCTACGTCGTCCTCCGCTTCCGCGCCGACAATCCAGGCGTCTGGATCTTCCACTGCCATATCGACTGGCACTTGATGCAAGGTCTAGCAATGACATTCGTCGAAGCACCCCTCCTCATCCAAGACAGAATTAGCCTTCCCCAAGACCACATCGATGCCTGCGATGCTTCGGGAATTGCAAATGAGGGGAATGCAGCGGGCAACACCGTCGATTATCTTGACCTGCAGGGCCAGAATGCGCAGCCTGGCTGGATTCCAGAAGGGTTCACGGCGCGCGGTATTGTTTCTTTGGTTTTCACCGTGTTGAGTGCATTCTTGGGCATGGGCGCGATTGTTTTGTATGGCTTGTCTGATATGAAATTCGCCGGTGGGGATGATGCGGCGGGGGTTGGGGTTGGGGCTGTTGGCATTTCTGAAGTCCGGCCTGCCGAGTTTCGTGATTAGGGAGATGGATAGGATCATGCTTGCTACGGATTTTCCATAGATATGTCTCTCAACTGCAGTATAAACGATTTTTCATGAACATAATCAGCAGTCATCTCATCGTCCTGCTCCTGCATCATCTCCCCGGTATTGAACCAGAGTTCCAACCTAATCGAATCACCGCAGCCGTCACACGGCAAACCTTTAATGGACCCTCTGCTGAACGACCGTTTACCCGTTTATATTTTTGTTAAGCTGACGCTGGCTGGCGTTGGACCGGCACTGAGGGCCGCTCGGCGTTCAGATCTCCGGGAAACACGTTTTGAATGGAAGATTGTTCTTGAATGCCTGGTACATAGGTTCTATAGAACGTGTGCCACACACTCGGGTAATCGAATTTGTAAGTCTCCAGTCACTACGTTCCGCATTTTTATCTATTCCGGCAACCATGCTGTAACATTAGAACATCTAGGTCTTGAAAGTTACAGTAAAACGAGGCTCGCCGAACCCTACTTTGTTCTTACCTCAAAGTCAGTGCTCTACATCACCTAGAATGAGATTGTAGAGGTTTCTATAGAATAATATCATGATTGACCCTTCCACGTAGATAATGGCCCTGCACCACCAGGATGAAATCTCATAGGCTCGGACAATTACTTTGGGGAATGTTCTTCTTGGGAGCAATCTAATCTCTCACTCTTTTGATTTTCTTATTTTCAGCTGTGCGAAGAGTCTCGCGTTACATACTTTTACATTTTGCTTCTTGTCCAGATACGACGCCGTGAACTTGGTCTATCTTGCTATAACGATTTTTTCAAGCGCTGCTAGGTAATTCCCTGCCAGCAAGTCCTGTCTGTTTAGATAAATCTGCCTCCTCATCCCCCAACAAGTCGCTATGCCGGCGTATAATCCCGTGGATGGTGTTAGTCGGTTAATCGACAATGGGAGCTGTCAGGTTGTTAGCGAAGCAATTTGTGACAACAGCAGATACAGCACTTACCACCATCGATCGAAAATCCGTTGCGGATATTTGAGGTTTGAATTCCCTAGTAAACACGGGACGATCAGGATATACTCCAAGCAAAACAGACCCATTCGGAATCCTACAGGGTCGGTTAGATCTCCCGGGGGAGGGGGTGACGCACCAATGTGATATACCCGAAAACGCCGTTGTCGTAGTCAGCGCCATCAAGAGGTTCAGCATCAAGGAGAGTCATTGCTCCAGCTTCAATGCCAAAGATCTTGTATTAGCATTTATTCAGGCCTAGATAGATAGTGGCCCATTTTGGAAGCTTCCCCGGGTCGACTTACTTTCAGATTCAGTCACGAAAATCCCGTCTGCGTCGTTCTGAAGTCGTTCAATTTGCGTGTGACTGGCATATGGTTCCAGATCCATGATGCGCTTTTCGAGAGCCTCGTCAATGAAGATCTGCCCGGTGCTCACGATCGGTCCGTGGATGAGTGTGCCGTTGGATCCAACTGTCCAATTTGTGTGGACTTGTACGTGGATGTAAATTGCGCGTTCAATCTATCAGACGGATAACGGATTAGCTTGCGTTATAGCGTATAGTAGCCTACTGGCCATGATTGATCCACGTACATAGAAGCCAGGGAAAATAGTCTCGAATGGAGTGACACCTTGCTTGTCTGTGGGCCACATCCCACGTAGCCAAGTTGAATCGTCGGTTGCGAGGAACTGTTTGTTGATATGAGATCAGATAAACGAGGAAGAATGACTTCTGAAAGTGAGACATACACCAAGATTACCAATTCCCTTGTGAACATCGAAGACAGTCCCAGTCTCATTCTGATAGTTATCCATGAACGGCGTATTGGGCGAAAGACCGGTAAAGGAACTGTAAGAGCCTGTGGCGTTACAGTGCTAGTGCTGGAAGTCAGCTCAATAGAGAATACAACAAACAGTGAGTGTGAAGGAAATTACCCAGATATCCACAAGAACATCCTTCAAAGGCTCACATGTATCAATGTCGATCACTCCAATCTCTAAAGACAACGGCACGCCAGGCTGGTCTTCGCGAATATCCTGACGAAGTGTCTGGCTCCGAGGATAGAAATATGGGCCGTTGCTGGTTTCGGGTGTAAGGATGCAGGTTGAGTTCTTGAGGAAATCGTATTTCGGCTCCTCTGCGTGGATTTGATATGTGGCGTCCGTGTCTCTTGGAGTTGGATCGCTAGGAATGCTTCGTCGATGCAGGGACTGACGGTCTCGCTTCATTTTGTTGACGGCGTGACCGCATCTTTGGGCTACGTCTTTATGGGTGGCAATTGAAGCGGCATCTGGGCCTGTATGACGATGTCCTGGTTGCCAGTTAGCTACCTTGTTCGAAACATGGGGATGGGAGTCGATTGTACCAACAGCAGAAGTCAACAGGGAGACCAGGGTGAACAGCACGAATCTCATTGTCGCGGATAGTAGATTTGAATTGTTTCAGATACACCAATGGACGGCCTTCCATATACCCTGTAATTCGGATATACGGATAGGAAAGAGAGCAAGGAATCATACGCCATACTGGGGAGTCTCGGATATACGCCTTGCAGATCAACGGCTCAGCGAGGTGGGTCGTTACTTTGATGCCATGGCAGTGATGGCATGTATAAACAGTTGAGCATGATTGGATGGATTCTATTAGTGGATTAATAGATGCGGAATAGCACCTGACGAATGGAACCGCTACGAAGTATGAGGTAAAGGTGGTGTGATCAACCGATTAAACTTGGTTATGTAGGGAAGGTGCGTCCTGGGCCGTAGCTTCCCTCACTCCCAAAGGCGAATGGCCGGGACGTTCCATGACAACCAGCTACTCTTCTACCGGATAAGTTTGTACGAGATGACCGTGCCTTATGCGGACCCGACATCACCGTATTTCCGCAGAATAGTGTTCGATTTGGGTGATTTTGCCGCTGGGCTTGAGGTTAATAATCTCTCTTCAGGTTGTGACTTTCTGGGTGCTATTGCGTACCTAGACGGCTATATCTCGGACCAGTGACGAAGGAAAATGCACTGGGATTGGGGAACTATAGGACTGGTCGCATGGTACACATGGGAATATGTACGTCTCTGGCCCAACCTTCAAGAACGCCAGCCGTCATTACCACCCCGAAGACGATACCTGAGTACACCGATGCCGAGATTGTTGTCATCGGCGGGTTTACCACTCAGGTTAGTTTGTTCCAAGGTTCGCCTTACCTACGACAACAAGATCCGTCCGCTCTAGGCCCCGATGGAAGCCTTGGATGATGTCGCAGAACAAGGCTTGTGGATTGAGAAGCTTGGGCTGGAGTAAGGATGGTTTCCACATCAGGATGGGAGGGGATTGAGTACTTGTTTCTGGTCTTCTTTTGTCATGGCCGAAGGGATTATACCTACGAAAGCATAACTAGATAGTCACGACATAAGACAGGCATAGCAATGCGCGTAAGTCTGATCAAATCTTCTTCTTGTTTTCTCTTTTTTTAGAAACTGGTAGACAAAATCTAGGAACGCCAGGCACAAGAATGAGCTCGAATCTCGCACAGTAAATATTCAATCAGAAACTCATTCAGAAATTCACTCAGAAATTCACTCAGGACAGATTTTTCTTCCAGGTTGCAGCCTGTCTTCTAGGAGAAAATTCTTCATGTGATTTCCCATGAACACGACCCAGGACTGGCCCCTTTGTGGACTTCCATAGACATACCCCATTTGACCAGACCAGCCTCAGATACATTACATGGCTGTCTCGTCCATTCATTCTCCGCCCATAGAGACAACCCCAGGTCATTGTGGCCCCGTACGTTCTCAACCCCTCCAGTCTCCTCAGAAGTCTTCATCAGCTAATTGACAATCTTGCAGCTCTATTGCAATGTTCCGCCCACGTCTCCGCCGATTGAAGCAATTGATTCCTCGGTTCTTGTCCCATGACAGCTCGTCTGGACCACGCTAGGATTACCGTACTATCGGGGTACCAGACTCAAGGGAAGACGAAGACTACACCCACGGGGATATTCAAGGGACACAAGGTACCTACCTTGACAGTCTCTCCAAGGAATGGCGTGAGTTTCTCTTCTCCATTCCTTTTCCCTTCTTGTGTTCCCGTCTACAGACAAAACTCTTCCTTGGTGAGAAACAACGCTAACTAGATCTTAATCTCTCACAGCGGATGGGGACAGACTGAGCATCTCACCAAGTACCGGAAGAATCTTAGCGGCGAGAGCAAGATTACTTTCGGGATAAGCGCGAGAAACGGGACTGCGGCTGATCGCCTGGCTATCGCACCGTACTAAATCCGGCAGCTGGGGTCAAGAATCGCCACATTAGGTATCGAGCCGATGATCTCTAATGACGGAGAACCAACTAACTCTCTAACTTTGGGACCACCTAGCCCTTGCAGTTGTACACATTTTCAATCGCCTGCACCACAACACGATTCGTCAAATCCCGTTTCAAGCGGTTTACGGAATACAGTTAGATATCTCGTACTTTCGGGCTCTACCCGCGTAGTTTCTTCGTGAGTCCTCGTTACGTTCGTTCCTTGGTATACCTCATGACTGACCCCTTTTCTGACTATAGATGTACAGCATTTGGACCAACCAGCCTCGGATTCGTTACAAGCCCTCCGGAGACCACGAAGATCGAGGACACCGGAGGAAAGGAGTTGTCCAAGCTGGCTAATGCGAGTAAGGGAGGCGACTTGGTATCTACTGCGCACGACGAAACCAATTCGCCATCCCTGGATACGGCGATTAAACAGAAGAGCATGGATCTCATTCATGTACTACGGCAATGGAAAGAGACAGCATGACCGGCAAGAGTCGTGTCTCCTCTATACCCAACCTAGAAAAGTCCTCACTGCCAACTCTAGAACCCTCGCTTTCGCCAGTCTACAGTAATTTACGCCAGAAATAAACACTCATCGCATTTGTACATTAGGAAAAATCGTAATAAATGTCAACGCTTCAATCGAAATCAAACCTAGCACCAGTCATCTCGCTCGTACACCCTCCGGCCTGCATATTGCAGTACCCACTGGGTGGTGCAGGCCAGAGCCTGTCGTCATCAATCATTCCAGAGCCACCTGTCATCAGCCTACCCCAAAGCCTTTGTCACGCGATCTCCTTCAATCCCGAACTTCTTCTCATAGCTCTTCAACTCCAACAACCTCCCAGTGGGACAACTCTCCTCTCGATTGGAACGATCCTGCAACAGACCCATAATCGTTTCCTTGAAATTCCTCCCCAGGTCTTCCCACACAAAGGTCGGGTTAAGAGCCTTGGCGAAAACTCGCATTGCAGAGACCGACACGTTCATAATGTGGCAGACGTCTTCAGGGGAAAGATCTTTTTGCATCGTCGTGATGAAACTCGACTGTAGTGAGCTGAACTGTTCGAAGCCGTGTTCTCTCTCTGTGTTGATTTCGACCACGGCAGTTGGTTCTGGTTCTGAATCGTTGTCGGCGGCAGCTTGCAATCCCAGAACCTTTTTCGTTCCTGTGAGCATTTCATGAACGAAATCATCATCTACCGGCTCGATTTCATCACCAAACTGCCCTTCCGTCCCGACCTGCCAGGGCGCCCGCAATATCTCTGCGTCGCCAAGGACCTGCTTTCTCAGCCCGATGTTCTTGTTCTTGGTGAATTGATCGGCTTCATCACTGAAGTCTGCATGCATGAGTTCCTCATAGGCTTTTTTGTTCTGGATTTTGAGAACATTGGGCTTTACATGCCACAGAACGGCGATGGCGGCGTGCTTTTCCATTATCATTTGACAGACACTCTTCACCTCGGCCCAGTTTTTGTTTTCGTATGCTTTGGACACTCGTGCCTTGAGTATGCCGAAGGTGCCGGAGCGGGAGATGAACGTGCTCGCGGCAACAAGATCATCTTTGGGGCGTCGTTCCCCGCCGGCGGCCAGATGTTCAAGATAATGGATCATCCTGGTGTAGCCTGAGGTTTGTGTCTTGAGTTTGGGTGGTAGTTGGTCTAGCAACCGGCCGGCGACAGCTGCGATGTCGACGTTGATCTCTGTAAGCATTCGCATGAAAACGGTGATGATGGTGCGAGAATGGTTGAGCTGGATGTTACGAAGCTGGCAGAATTTGATCATTTCATCGGTTCGTTTCAATTTCACCTCGGCGATGTTTTCGTTCTTAGTAACCACATAGACAATGGCCTTGTCCAGGAGCCTTTCTAGATTTTTGTAGAAAGTCTTGCGAGACCAGCCGGTGTAAGGATACAAAGCGACAACCGTCTCGTACCAGATCCACTCAAGATGGGTTTTGGGAAGGTCGTTCTGAGAATTAAGACCGAATAACTGCCAGACCATGCTGAGGGGACGCACTCCTGAGCCAGCTATTGTCAACAAATTGCCAAAGAGCCCTCGCATCAGTCTTATGACGGTATCTTCGGCCTCCTCGGACTCAACCGGCGTAGTTGTCTTCATCGCCGCGAGTTTGGACATGGCTGCCATCAATAGTGCGCTCATGAGCTTCCCGGTCTCTGGACTCCCTGGCTGCATGCCATACTCTCTCGATGATACTGCTTCACTGAGTGTCGATCGCATCATTATTCTCAGTGCCGCGATGTGCGCTTCGTTGCACTTCTCCATCCATCTCACGCTGTAGGGACTCTTGAGGTTGACGAACTCATCCCAGCAAACCCAGGCCAACATCGATCCCAATCCCGAATCCTGGTTTAGGTACGGCAGTGCGAGAGTTGCCTGGGAGGGCCCAGCTTGGCTCCGAAGTGGACCATCGTGGTCGCCTTGCGACTGCTCTAGAATAATTCCTGCATCGAATCCACCGAGCCATAAAACTCTCGAGTCGAGGTCGCAGCAAGGACTAGCATCAATGGCAGTGTTTTTCAAATTGCCCAAGAGCTCGCGGTAAGGTGCTGTCTCGATATTCAACAGCATGACACCCATGTCCCCCGCGTGTGTTTCCAGGTAGCCCGCCAGGGTATCGAAAGTCATGGACTTGGTGGCCTCGACATTGTTTTGAATCTGTGTCTGGCGAACAAGTCGCTTCAAATCGTGTGTTCGCTTGGAAGATGTTCGAGATGATATCATGTTGGCCAAGCTTGAAATCAGGGGCTCAAGAGCGACTTGCGTCTCCTTTGTGGCCTTCCTCAGTTCTCCAAGCATTCTATTTCTCTTCTTCACTGAATCTGAGTCTGCCATGTTAGGGCCCGTTAGCAGTTTGATGTAGCTTTTTCTTAATGGAGCCACCACGTCGTTGACCTTTGCTGAAAGTGCGTCCACCAAGGCTTTGGACAGTTCCTGCAAGTCCTTTTGGTTTAGAATCACTTGGAGCTGAGGGACAACTGAGAGTATGTCCTCCTCGAAGTCCTCCAGCTGCTCTACTGAAAGGTCTTCGAACATCTTCCGGAGATCTTGAGGATGGACTAGCTGGCCTGAAGTGGGTAGGACGATAGTAGCTGCATCGCCGAGGGTAACCAAACGCTCAACCTTTGGGTACAATAATGACTCAATCCTGACTGAGGATAATGTGGATGTCACATCTGCGCCGAACTTGAGTTTTGACGTGTCGAGGTGTCTCCTATTAGCAATCCCTCGGTAGAAATGAAACTTGTCGGCGATCTGTATCAGAACCAGTGATTGTGGCCCTGCAAGTGCTGTCACCGCATTAATGTTCGCTGAATTCAACAATGACAGAATTTCGTCGGTAGTCTTGAGCTGGTGCTTTGGTTTGAGTTGTACGATGAAGACAGCGTTGATTCTATCGGCTGTTGCGAGATTACGGGCATTGTCTGTCATGCGATCGTCCACGATCACCACGGCACTTTTGAGCTGTTTGTAGTAGCTTCGAAGAGCAACCTCATCGGCAAAGGGCACATTGGAAGGGGCCGTTCCTGTTGCTAGTAAAACAGGCCCTTCGAGCTGAGACCCAAAAACACATGGTAAAACAACTGCGGATGGATTCGTTTTCGTGGTGAGCTCTTTGTCTGGTAGCTTGAATTCAATCCCAGTCCCAAACCGGATTATTTGCGTGCTTTCCGACTTAAGGAAGGAAGGGATGGTGGCCGAGTCGGTGGTAATTATAGCATGTTCATCGGTGATCTTCCACAGACGTTCTGGATTCGAGCTTGCCTCTTCTTGTGCTACACTCAAAGCTTCACCAGGTTGATCCTGGCCCCCGGACGGACCAGGTACGGTAAGGTCGGCGCGCTGAATGGCTTCCGGGAAACAAGCGCTCACCAGTGTCTTACTCGAGCACATCTTTTCTCGGTCAGTCGTTGCTGTTGGCAAGACCGAACAGACCAAGGAGTCTCCATCACGCTTTATCACCATAGGGCAACAGATGGTAGAGTCCCCAATCGTCGCCGCGTCCAAGGGCACCGGGATAGTGTACAGGACTTTATCCACGTGGTCAGCAACAAGCAAGGCGGGATGGGTTCCTCGAAATCTCGTTATCTGCGTCTTTGTGTAGCCAGATATGAATACGCAGAGGGCTTCATCTATTAGTGATTCCGTGTTAAGCTTGATATGAGCCAGAAAATCATTTCCATTGACAATATCGCCACTGTGATTAATTCCTGGAAATGTATTTGTCGCACTGAAGCAACACGTATTGTATGACGCATCCGCGAGGCACAAGTCATAGTACGTGGGCTTTTTTTCTGATACTGCAAAGATTGTGATTTGGCCAGACACTATCGGAATCCTGAACGTTGAAGCCGGCGCCTGTAGGATTTGGAAGTCCGTAAATACCTCTAAGGTGCTTAATTAGTATTCACTCCTCCATTGAAAATCATTGTGGAAGGAGCGACATACCGAGAGACGACTTGAGACCCGCCATTCGCCTCAAAAGAACCTCACCCATTTCGCCAAGGTCGACCGCATTGTAAAAGTAGTCTTCTGAAAAAGAAGAGATGTCGATTTCATCGATGCCATCGGCTGTCCGACACAGAAGAAGTTGTTCGGGGCTATAGGGGTGTGCAGATCCGACTGGAAGCTGTTGTAGAATCTCACGAATGCGGGACTTTGATGTCGCAAGAGGGTCGAAGAAGGTTTTCCTGACTTTCTCTATGCCTGTGCCAGCTGAACGGCGGTTTGTGACACGTGAGGCTAGATTTGACAGCATGATGACTGTGGAGGGCAGGGCCCCTGTAGATGATGAAAGTGGGAAGATGAGGCAATAGTTTGAAGCAGTATTTTGATGGATAATTAGTTCTGGATGATGGACGATGGAATATGGGCCGGGATGGAGGGAGTGTGTGTTCCCTGTGAGTCACCTGCACTGCGGCTCTAACCTATCCCAATCGGGTCCCCGTTAACAACTAAATCTTTATTCTAGAATCGTTGCCTAAACGCTGTACCTGTCGCTCTGCTGCCTAGAAGCGCTTTGCCCAATTGGATACATGTTTAGTCACACATCACGTCACGCGCGTGAATTGAATTTAGTCCAGTGTAAACAACTCTAGGGAGGAAACCAAAATCTTCCTTGACATTTCGATCAACCTCAACAGGCGCTTACTTACATTCTCGGGCAATTCTAAAATGCTAATCTTACGATGATCAAACCTGAAGAAAGATTCTGGACTGATGGCTCGTCGTATACCGGCCGTGACACTGAGGCCTGTGTGTGGGACTGGGATCGACTGCGGATGGTCAAAGTCAAAGCCAGCGCAAAACTGTTCCCCATCGAACAGTACGACGAGTTTCTCGAGTGCGAGGTTTTCTCTAACTTTGCCGATCATCTTTCGCCGGAAGTTCGCGCGATCACACTCGACGACGATGGCCTACTTGTTGGAGTCTCGACCAATCCAGAGGAGGATTGTACGCCGTTTGTGCCATATCTCCCTATTGCCATGCTGGAATCACTAGCCGGTTGCCGTACTATCAATTTCTCCCAACTTGAGGAGCTTGATCGTCTTGCACCATTCGTTGATCTCTCATCATACAATGACGAGTCCGGGGTTCCTCAAAAGGTTGTCTTCAAGTACTACGTGATGGACAAGCCTGTGAGACAACATATGTCGTGGACAGAACTCAACGTTCTTAAAAGCCTACCGCCGCATCCCAACATTGTACCGTTTGATCGCGTTGTCCTCGAAGACGTGGAATCTCGGGTCATTGGATTCACAATGAAGTACATTCCTGGTGGAAGTCTCTTCGACAACAAAAGTGTTCCGTTTCGATTCGAATGGCTGCAGCAGCTTACCCGACTCGTGGACTTCCTAAACCTAGAACTGGGAATCATACATCAAGATATTGCACCCCGGAATATACTTGTCGATCCCGACACAAACAACATCCGCCTTTTCGACTTCGATCAGGCTGCCTCCGGAAAAGACTTGCGCGATGATCGGGATGACGTGATGGGTGTTGTATTCACAGTACACGAGCTTATCACGAACGATCCACAATTCACCAAAATTCCACACTGGGATCGGAACATGGACATGGTGCAGAGCATCTCGGAGTGGCCTTGCAATCGCGAACTGGATCGCAACGTGGCAACATTTCGCAAATTCCTGAACGAATGGGTGGCCACGCGCAAATCAGCTGGGGATATGGACCGATGTCTTAATGCAGCTAATCGGATTACTTGGCCGGACAGACCGACTGAGCCCGACTACGATGTACCTTTTGAGCTTGGTCGAACCCTAGACGGGGAGCCGTACATGAGGACGGGCCCGCGTTCCAGAAACATTGCAATGGAGTTGGGACAATATTGCTTTCGCTGGGAGAGGCCACCACAGAGCAGGTTATTGGACAAGGCCAAAAACGACATGCAGTAGCCGATGCACGTTTCAAGGCTCAACTTCCGCAGCAGAGCAGGGCTTCCTAGTTCATGTCTAGTGTTACATGTCCATTCATTATCCTAGAGCCCAATAGCAATACAAATCACTAGTACTTTACTTCACCTTCAACTTCTAAAACAACACTTCTATGTCATTTGATCTACTTACGCCAGCCCCCTTGGTGGGAGTGACCGAATCGGCGGTCACTGGAGCCAGCTTGTTTCCCTACAAGCTAGTCGTGGGTTTGAATCATATGTTCCCATACCTTACCACCCGGCCTTCGGACCACGACCACCTAGTAGTACCACGAAGCGCTAGTTAGATATATCACCTCAAATATACTAGGTTAGAATATTATACGGAGGGCTATCGGATGATGATACAATACATACATACATACTCCAGCCCCCTCAAGCCTGGCTAAAAAAAGTACGCAGCAATACTGCTTTGAACTCTCAAGGCAGACTCCAGAATTCCGAATCAGCCCCGTCCCACACAAAGTGTTGCGATTTGCGAATAGCAAATCCTGCGGCGGCAACGATTCAACAGATTAGAAACTGCGCCTTTCTCCGACAAAAAGACATATCGATGAAGATAGCGCAGCCCGGCGTGAATGGTGAAACACAACTGTGGATATGAATCAAATGGCGCTACGAGTGCCTTCCTAGCTTGCCAGCCTATGAAAGTAAATGAGGCTGGAATGTTGGTCGCCAACGCCAACGCCAACGCCAACGCCAACATCACGCCCGGTTGTAGGTGCATCAATCACGCGCCAGACCCTTCTAGGTAACGATTTGCTGGTCTCGTCTGCGGTGGAATACACTGACCGAAGGTAATGTTGTCCAATTTTGACTACAATATGGGTAGAATATGATCTTTCTTTACTCGAAAAGCCTCTAACGTAAGTTCTTGAGCACTATATTAAAAGTTCAGATGGGAAAGGTGCCATTATTCGAGGCACAAAAATACTGACGATCGTCCTCCGAGGACGTAAGACTAAGATCTGACGCACAGGCCGCTGCTAAATTAGTAGACCCACAGTGCCAGTCCTTAGACTCCATAACTGAGGCGGCAATGTGTGATAGACCATGCATTGATGCATGGTTTTTAAATGGTTGGCCAGCACGCCACGACAGGGGTCTTGGGACCGCTGCAAGCGCTCTCAACTGAGCGTGTCACTCTCACCTTATCATGGACAATGAGGGGTGATTCGTGTTGTCTAGTTTGTGCTATTCATGCATTCAACAAAGAAGAAACTAGAGCCTCATTTTGCCAAGCCAGCCGATGTAACCACCTCGAACAGGCCTACAACTGTTATGAAAGCGCCTCAGGGGAATGGGAGCGATAGATGAAGGTATAGCGACTGCAATACGTTGCCGATAGAACTAGGTGGTAGAGAACAACTGAAGGGGTAATTATATTGAGATAGATGGAGAAC
>JAPDEQ010000101.1:0-59993 GCA_027569205.1 Aspergillus kassunensis | reverse complement strand
TCACGTTGTACAATGATTTCATCAATTGGTGATAATGATGTATGATACTTCTGATGCTTATTCTCTTATTACCAGCGAATCCCCAGGGTAATCGGAGAAGGAGCAAGATTCAGTCTATGTCCTTATGTAACTATACTGTTTCGCTACCTTAATATTCTAGTTTCTCTACCTAACCAACAACCTTAGCTACTCCTTGACAATTCTGAATCTTCTTCTTTGGTTACTTAGAGAGATTTAGAATATTATGTTATCTGCTTAGTCAACTATGAATCCTGACTAAATCCCTCCCGAAACTAGGGAGAATAGCTCAGTTCATACTAATACCAATTCCGAAACCTTGGATAAAGTATCTTTGGTACAAATATCCAGCGAAGCCAGAGAAGCCCAACTACGAGAGTTAGACGAAAAACAGAGATAGATTTAAGCTATCCTAGAAAAAAATCAGTTAATTAAAAAAATGCAACGTGAAACCCGGCAGTCTATATAACGATAAGGATGGAATCCTAACCCTAACAAGACTGTTTCGGGGCCGAGAGAGTTCAAGGAATGGATGACTGATATTAAATATTTTGACGTGAATTTTAAGCTACTTGATCGTCAGACCTGGATTGTAGACGTTGAACGTGATTTTGCTAGCGCAACGTGGAATTATTAATCAGAAACCAAAAAGATCCTACACGGAATAATGTTGATGAAACCAAGCTGTCGAACAAGGTGGGATTAGTATAGAATTGACAAGATTATGCGCGAGAAACGTCCCGAGACAGAAATTAATACTTGGGAATATTTTAAGGAATAGACTCTTACCTTGATCGAGAACGCAATGACTCAGAGATAAAACAGGATGAGTTACTTAGAAGTAGCAAAACAATGATCATATCAACACCCTCGAGATTTCGATAACTATTTGGCACAATATAAACAGGATTTTACCGAGGGAGATGAGGAGGAGAAAGCCTATCAATTCCTTGTCAAATTACAACCAGCACTGAAACAGAAACTCGAAGAATTACCTGAAATTCCTAAGACCCGACAAAGTATGGTAGGAATAGCCTCTAAGTACTGGGAGTTGATGGATCACAGTCGAATGAGATCGCCTGATCACCGAAACCCTAATATTTATACTAATTCAAGATCCAGAAGTGCTCGGTTCGCCCGCATTCTAAAGAAAGAATAATCAAGGTTTTAAAGTCGTAGGAAAAGGCCAATCTCTCATGAGGAAGAATATCCGAAATATTAACAAAATATCCGCTACTATATCTGTGATTTACCAGATTATATTACCCTAGATTATCCCAAGCGTCGAGAAAGAAAGGAACAGCAGGGAAATCGGAATTATTCCAGGAACTATTCGGGACCCTCTCGGGGAGGATTCTCACACGAATATCGGAATCCAAACCAGATTAAGGTCTAATCAACTCAAGTAATAGAGTCTAGAGACAAACAACTGGAATCCGAGCAAGGTTATAGTTGCGAAACCCCTCCGGATGAGTCCAGTAACCTGGATGAATATGAACCTCAAATATCAGAAAACGATACTGGGATAGAGTAGACTCTACGACTTCCTCCTAATAGCCTCAAGTGGAAACCAGGACGAGATTTAATATACTAATCCAAGCCCGAGTTCACGTACCGAATCAAACCCGAAAGCTCAAGGAAATGCTAATTAATACACACGCTAATATGGATACGTGTACTGAACTCGACCTAGTTAGTATTGATTTTATTAAAAAGTATCATCTTTAATAATGCAAACTTACAACACCTATTATACGCGGAATTGCCAACCTTTCTGTTTCATCATTCGGCGTGTATTCGGTCCCGATTCGTGCCCAAGACTCACGAGGTATACTTTGCTCTTTTGAAGTGCCTTGCATAGCAATTCAACGTTCAGCCGACCTATCCGGGAGCCCGATTCTTCTATCAATGGTTGCTATGTCTCAGCAATCCATCCGATTAGATACTGATACTCGGATGTGGTATTACAAGGTCAAAGACATGCAACTCCTCAGCAGTCATAAATTCATGAAAGCGTGCCGAAACCATGCTTATGTGTACGCTTTAGTCAAACTACCAGAAGAGGTCTGGCTACCAGGCGATCAGGACGTCCAACAAGATCGATTAATATCTAAAGGTGACTTACCACCTACCTTTGAAGCTTTCCGAGATGTCTTTTCTAGTTCAGGGGCGAAAACCTTGCCTTCCTCACACGTCTCGAAACATGCCATCAAAATTATCGATAGAGAAAATCCTCCATGGGGACCGATTTATCCCCTATCCGTGGCCGAATTGGCCACGCTTCGCCAATATATCCAAGAGAACATCGATTATGGCTGTATTCAACCTTCATCTAGCCCAGCAGGAGCTCCCATTCTCTTTGTCCCTAAGAAGGATAGTGGTCTTCGATTATGCGTGGATTATCGAGGACTTAATAAAATAACGGTCAAGAATCGCTACCTATTACCTTTGATTTCAGAAATTTTGGACAGAATTTCAGGAGCCATGTTCTTCACCAAAATCGATTTAAAGGACGCCTATTATAGGATCCAGGTTTATGAGGAAGATCGATGGAAAACAGCGTTTCGCTGCTGTTACAGTCACTTTGAGTATACTGTCATGCCATTTGGATTAACAAATGCCCCTGCTACCTTTCAGAGTTATATTCATTCTGCTTTATATGATATTCTTGATCAATTCTACGTGGTTTACCTTGATGATATACTTATCTTTTCGATGGATTATGATTCTCATACCCAGCATGTTTCTCAAGTTCTTGAACGTTTGCGAAAAGCTGAATTATTTGCTAATTTGAAAAAGTGCAAGTTTTACCAACCTCAGGTGGAATTCTTAGGATACGTGGTGTCTCGTGAGGGGATCTCCATGGATCCGAAGCGGATCGATGATATCACCAAATAGACCAAACCCAAATCTTTTCATGAGGTACAAATCTTTTTAGGATTTTATAACTTCTATCGGCGCTTTATCTATGATTATTCACGCATTGCTCTACCATTGACCGACCTACTCAAGGGGAGCCAAAATGGCAAGAAGCCAGGATCTCATTAATTCTCCGATACCGAAAGGCAAGCGTTTCGGAAGCTTATCCGAGCATTTCAGAATACACCTCTCCTTGCCCATTTTGATTCATCTCGACAAATTCGAATTGAAACAGATGCTTCAAATACTGGTATGGCAGGTATCCTGTCACAACCTGACGATACTGGCAAGTATCACCCCGTTGCCTTTTAGTCGTACAAGTTTAGTGGAGCAGAATTGAATTACTCGACACCAGATCAAGAACTATTCGCTATTGTTCATTCATTTAAGCATTGGCGGCAGTATCTTGAAGGACCTGTTCATACGGTTGAAGTTCTGTCTGATCACCAGAATTTACAATCGTTCATGAAACAGCCCCGAATCATCGGTAGACAAGCACGTTGGCTATTATTTTTAACTCCATTTGACTTTATTATTAAACACCGCGCTGGAAAGAGCAATCCCGCGGATGGGCCCTCACGGAAATTCTCCGGTTTATTTGATCACACTTCCAAGGCTGAATTACTAGCCCCGATTCAACAACGGATCGCTAGTGTTTCTGTCATGACGGTGTTAGATCTATACGCGCAAAAATCCTAGTTTGAATTTGACAAGACGTCAGAACAGGAAAGCCCTAGATTCGGAACCCCAAATGTACAGAGTGTTAATCTTGACGTCGGTTCAGAAACAGCTGACTGGGCTGTCTGGCAAGATTTAACCTCTAATCAGGTCTTGCCTGATGCTGTTATCCAAAATACCATAGTGGTTAAGGATGTTTACTCGGACGAGTCTTCTGAGAATCTGAGAGATCTTGTTGCATTTTCTCAAGAAGCCGATCCTGAAACTCATCACCGAAAACTGGCCGTTTCCCAGAAGAAACCGGGATTCAAGCATTGGTCTATAGACCGTGATGATCTTCTTTGTTTCCAAGGACGTCTTTATGTTCCATCAAATCAAGAGCTACGTACTCGAATTTTGAAACTTTATCATGATGATCCTCTTGCAGGACATTTCGGTCGAAACCGTACCGAAGCGTTAGTGAAACGCAGATTCCATTGGATTAGAATTGGACAGTATATCAAGGATTACGTCCAAGAATGCCCAATTTGTCAGGGAAGTATCTCCCAAAAGCATCCCGCATGGGGACAGCTTGAAAATCTACCGATTCCAGAACAACCCTTTGAAGAACTCAGCATGGATTTCATTACTGGATTACCTCCTGTTGAATATCAGAATCAAACCGTGGACGCCATTTTTATGGTCGTTAATCGATTTACAAAATGGTCTATATTCCTACCCGTTTCATCTACGATTACGGCTCCAGAGCTCACTGAACTTTATTACCGTGAAGTAGAACTCCGATATAGGCCAGCAAAAGGTATGATCTCAGATAGAGGATCAATCTTTACCAGCAACTATTGGTCTAAGATTACATACTTCTATCATGTGAAACTTCGCCTTTCCACAGCGTTTCACCCCCAAACCAATGGCCAAACTGAATGTATTAACCAAACCATTGAGCAATATCTACGCTGTTTTATAGATGAAAACTAGCTATGTTGGCTAAAACTCCTCTAGACAGCACAGTTTGCTTGTAATAACTTATTCAATTCCACAACGAATGTAGTTCCTTTTGAAGTCCTTATGGGCTACAAACCGGATTTCTTTTGCAGGATCGAGGACGATCCTACCCAGAAGGAGGTCCTAGCAGCTACAAGCAGAGTTCAGAAACTTCACTAGTTACAAGAAAAGTTAAAGGAAACTTGGCATGAAAGTACCGAAAAATACTCGAAACACTATAATAAACGCCATAGACCCATGACTTTTGGCGTTGGCTCTATGATTAAGTTATCGACGCGGAACCTCAAACTAAAGTTACCACGGAAGTTAGCACCAAGATATATCGGACCCTTGCGTGTACTCGGACAAGTCGGATCCCAAGCGTATCGACTTGCTCTCCCAACCAAATATGACCGGATTCACAATGTTTTCCATGTATCATTGCTAGAACCTTGGCACGGAAACGCCACCGACCCGTTGACGATGCCCGAGCTTGAAGACGATGATGAATGGGAAGTTAAGAAGATCATTGACAAAACCCGAAAAGAAGACGAAACCTACTACCTTCTGCAGTGGAAAGGTTGGCCTTCTGAATATAATCAGTGGGTTCCCGAAGACTTAATCAATGCACCAAGATTGATCGCTACATTTGAAAAAGAGAAACGGAAGAGAAAACATCTCGATTCCTAACTGAAGTTACAACTGCACGAATACGGTGACGTCTTAACCAAACCTCAAGGGAACCGCCAAGAACCGCCACGAAAACATAAGGAACTCAAACCAACTCCAAACCACCGCTGGTTCAGATGGTTCCAAACACACTAGGAATACCTGATGCCAAAATGCTCAAGTTTTCCTCAACCTCCTCGTCGTCCCCACCTCTGCCGATAACCTGAGCCATATATGCCCGGCAGAGGGCCCGAAACACCGCCCTTTTTGCTGACTCCCAGCTAACATAGCCAATGTCGCTCGGGAGGAGTTTGCACATCGTACGCCCCGCGAATATATCACGTCCCTCTACCGTATCCTCTTCCGGCCACAAGGCACGAGGACGCGAGAGGAGTGAACGGCGCCCCAACAGGAAACCCTCGTAATGGATCTGCGCCTGTAACCCTCCAGCATCAGTCATGGATCCCAACCGAACCCGAACCATACAAAGAGACTTACTTCGCAGTTAATCCGGTTCTTCTTCGCCCCAGTCAGCGAGAACTCCTTGCGATGTGCTTCCTCAACGTTATCAAAAGCGCGTGTCAGGTTCTGTGCCGCCACGCCAGCGACCTCCTTAATGATATCGGTGAAGGTTACAGAGCCGACCTGTAGGGTATCGTCCCAGAACCCGGCCAGATACTCAATTATCTGAATCAGTTCGAGAAAGTTACCGACAATACCAGCGGAAATCTGCAAACGGAAACCAATCATTAGCAACAAGATTACCTACAGGTAAGCACATGAATACTTACAGGCTGGCATAGGCCCTTTGTCTTACTACACCGTTTGCACTTTATGGACGCTTCTGCATCGTGGATACATACAATGGCAAACGGCTCCTCGGCGGAAACCACAAACTTCTTGACTGCAGACCGTACACAGGACATGCACGGATGCAAACGCAGCTTTTGTTCTTCCTCGAGAAGAGGACGGTGCACGGGAGGCATGGTGAACGTTGAGATAAGGAGGAGATGATAAGGAATAAAGATACGGTTCAGGAACCCGTACGTTTTTGATGGGAAAGTCAGAAGTAACCGCAACGTTACTTGATAGAGAAAGAGTTGTACGGAGGAGAGAAAGGAAAGGAGAAGACGCGAAGAAATTTCCTCTGTTATTCCTTCATAAAACGCTACCCAACAACGAGCAGATTCCCTTATAGCAACAATGCTTATTCACCTCAACACAGTACATGAGCACAAGACCCTGATAACACCTCGAGCAAACGCGACCGTACCTGCATAGAACCGGTATAGTAACCTTTAACCACGACATTTCTTACAAGAGTACGCGAGTATCCAAATGGATGAAGTTATTCACAAGTGTCAGAGACGGATCGAGGTCGATCCTACAGAGAGAGGGCATAATTATCACGGGTTTACGATATTAACAGCGAATAATGCCTCAGGCATCAGCGGTAATAGGACTGGTACCAATGATCGACGAAACTATCACGGATCCCTACCTTTACGCAAGATTCCTGTCTTCACGTTGTACAATGATTTTATCAATTGGTGATAATGATGTATGATACTTCTGATGCTTATTCTCTTATTACCAGCGAATCCCCAGGGTAATCGGAGAAGGAGCAAGATTCAGTCTATGTCCTTATGCAACTATACCGTTTCGCTACCTTAACGTTCTAGTTTCTCTACCTGACCAACAACCTTAGCTACTCCTTGACATTTAGGCTTTACCTAGGAGACTCCCCGGATCTGGAGCTCTCTAGTACCTTGAGATCGGTAATAAACTGTCTGTTTTCCGTGTTGAACCAGAGGGAAGTAGGCCATATTTATGTTGAAATCCCTATGGCCCCAAATCATCTAATCAACAATCAAAAACAGGGGTAGAATAGAATGGAAAGGAGTGACATGGAATGAAGGGAGAACATTCATAGGGTTAAGAATGATAGAAACATTCTGGTAGACATTCTGGTGATGTGTTATCAGTAGAACACATAAACAATGGGGTAGAAATCAACGGAAACATTCTGGTGGTTGCCTGATCAATAATGGTGACCTCAGGCAAACACCCCGGTTGTCTGACAATAAATATAATAATAAATATATTAATATTTTTTATTATCTAATATCTTTATTAGCTATACTTATAAAATAAGGATAAAAGTATTAGAATTAACTAGAATATTAATCTTTTTATTTAATAATAATTTAATTAGTTTATTAAATAAGAGGTTAAAAGGAAGATTAGAATAAGTTAAGATATTAATTTAGTTATTATTATAAAGGATAATACCTTCTTTACTATTAGATATTATCTAAGAAGAGAAAAAAATAATATTTTTAGAATTTTAAGAGGGGAAGAAGGATTCTTATATAGTCTAAGATTAATCTAGATTAGGCTATAAGATATCTATATAAAAATTCTATTTAAATAGATTTAAGTAAGTTAATAATATTATAAGACTTTCTTATTTATATATAAGACTAGTATTATAGCTCTACTAATATATAAGGAAAGGGAAAGCTAATATTATAAGTTCCTTATATAAAATCTTATATTTAGACTTAGTTCTAAAATGATCTTATATAACCTACTCTTACTTATATCTATCTAAGCCCTTATAAAACCTCTTATCTATATATAAACTAATTTTCTTTCCTTAATAAACCCTTCTTATATATGACATAGTTAGCTTAGTACAAGTTAGTCTATCCCCTTACAGACTCTGAAGGATTTACATAGGGGTTGGTTAGGCGGTGAACAGCAGCCGTTACAACCAACCAACCAGCCAATCATTGAACTGCTAACTGCCTGTGAAACCCCACCTAGTAGGTATACATTCTAAGCTACAACCATACATCAACCGGGGCAACATTCGAGCATACACAGCCTCCCCCCATAAAATTAACAAGATGTCAGACTTCGCCGGCTGTTTGTCCGCAGTTCCTTCTCGCCGCCACGATCCAACTAATACCACTGATGATGAAAGCTATGATCGCCAGCTCCGGCGCTTGATTGCGTACCTCAAGCAACCCGGTCTTGTCTCTAGCACGGCCGACCTCAGTGATTATCTTCAAGTACACCAACCAGAAACCTCAAACTTCACCACAGAGGAATATGCTAATCTTCGCAATCCCGCAATAGGCCATTGATCCATCCGTCCACAGCTTGTCTTTTCTATTTCTCCTGCAGTTTCAAATACAACATTTTCAGAAAAAAACAAAGCGCGATATCCCCGAGGATCTGCTTCCCGGGGGGGATTTATGGGAACACTCTGTCAATTTCTTACGTTCATTTGATCCAATTCAGATTCGCTACGCTGGTTGTGAATGGCGCCAACTTGTTGAACTCGTCGCAACTGCTGCGCGAATAATCTCAAAGGCAAGATGTGTTTTCTGGCCAGGACTTCTCAGCTTAATACGGAGCTAACCGACATAAAGCCTGCCCTAGCTGTCAAATTGATTAGAGATGCCTTAGAACGACTCAATCCGTCCGGGACTTTCATATCACTGCACCTAACTCTGGTCAAACTCGCTCTACTCTCGTCGTCATACACATGTGCACTTCCAATAGTGGACAAGCTTCTCTTCAACTTTCCTACAGATCTAGACCATGTACATCTTGAGACATTCGCTTGCTCCACGCATGAGTCAAGTACAACGTTCGTACCAGAAACATCTGGGTTCTCGACAAAATTGACATATCGGGATCATCTTCAATTTTTTCTATACAGTGGGATGATTTACATGGCTCTAAAGAAGTGGGATCAGGCATCTCACTGCTTGGGTGCTGTGATGTCATCACCAACCGTCAATTCCGTCAGTAAAATTATGGTGGAAGCGTACAAAAAGTGGATTCTGGCGAACTTGCTCGGACGCGGAAAGGTGACATGAGAAAGCAATGCTCTACTAGCGAGGAAAGTGACTGACCACCATAATTTACGTAGATACCTCCGACTTCCAAGATAATCGCCCCGCATGTGACACGAGTATATCAGTCATTAGCAAGACCATACCTGTCACTAGCCGAGGCATTTGAAAAAGGAGATCTGCAGAAGATGAGCGCAGAAATCCAGCTGGGACAATCTATCTGGCGTGCTGTGTGTCCTGATATTCTTCTTTTAGCTGCCATGCATGCTAACCGCTGGACAGGATAAAAATACCGGCCTCGTGTTCCAGATATTTGAAGCACATGGCAAGTGTACGATTATAAAGTTGGGGAGAACATTCTCCGCCCTCACAATGGCCGATGTGCAGCAACGATCGTCGTCATATTCCAAAGACCAGCCTGACTATGAAGAGTTTGTCGCTTCACTAGTGATGTCAGATAGACTGAGTGCTACTCTATCGCACTTACCAGGAACCCAAAGCACCGCTATGCTGCGGTTCTCTCCGAGCGCACAGTGCCAAGCATTTCGAGAAGAGCAAATACGTATCAGGTTAATGCGTGGAAGGTCTGCTCTCTATACTATAGCGCACGGTATTGCACAGACAGATCATTCCTTGGAGCTTTCCCATGAGAATCTTCATTTTGTAGCGAAGACTCAGACGTGGAATGGTAATCCAGAGAAACCTGGTGCTGCGAGTTTGGATGAGGCAGGTGTTGGCGGTAACACAGATGAGGATTTGATGGGAGACACTCATTAATTGAGGCTGAAGCCCAGCACATGATACTACACTATCGAGACAAGCAGGATATTACACATGCATTGTCGCTCGGCAGCCGCGGCGAAATTTGAAGTCGCAGCAGATAATCTTCCCTTGGTAGCATAATTTATGATACCAAATGCAGAGGAAGTGATAGCCTCTACTACAAATCATACACATATAGATGGTCTCGTATAGGGTCATAGCTCTACATTAACGTCAATTCTAAGTCTACACCGGAGTAATTCGCTGGAGACTCGAGGTAATGTTAATGTTATGTCAGTAATTGTTGATACGACGACCCCACTCGCCCCATCGAGCTCGGCCACATAGATACTCCGTGTCGCTCCCATCTCATAGTGTACTATTCTTGATATTCAGGTACGCATGGGTTATCACTACAATAACTTCATATTGCCACCGCTGTACTAGTACCTTTCGAAATCCAGACGCATTTGGCGTCTCTGTACTGGCACGGGCTGCTTCCAAGATGTCTCTCACAGAATGTTCGGCGACTGACATAGCGAAAGCTGCATCCTTTGCTTCCCGTCAACTCGCAACATTAGCGGAAATGGACCGTAACGAAGCTCTCACAGCACTGCACGATGCACTTTCCTCAAATAAGGAGCCTATACTCGAGGCAAATGCCAGGGATCTCCAGGCCGCGAAACAATCCGTTGCGGGAGGCAGTCTGAACCATAGTGTTTGGAAACGACTTGATTTGTCTAAACCCGGCAAATATGATGACATGTTGCAGGGAATTCTTAGTGTTCGGGATTTGAGGGATCCTAGTATGTTTTTCTGGATCATTCCCCTTGCATATTTGCGCTACTTTTTGTTCCATTATCTGACTTTGTTCAAGTTGGAACTGTTACATTAAGGACCCTCCTCGATGACGGTCTTACTCTTGAAAGAGTTACGTGTCCTATCGGGGTTCTTTTGATCATCTTCGAGGCTCGGCCAGAAGTGATAGCAAACATAGCCGCCCTTTCCATAAAGTCAGGGAACGCTGCGATTCTAAAAGGTCTGCGCGCAGGATGATCCCGAATAATGCCGAGCTCTCTGCTGATGTTACAAAAGGGGGTAAGGAATCTACTGAATCCTTCGTGACTATCGCAAACGTTATCTCGGAAGCCATTTCAAAGACTCGCGTGCCGCAGTCGTCAATTCAACTTGTGAAGACCAGGGCTGCAGTTTCCGATTTGTTGGCACAGGACTCACTCATTGATCTTGTCATACCACGAGGCTCCAATGACCTCGTCAGATTTGTCAAAGAAAACACCAAGATACCGGTTCTCGGCCATGCAGATGGACTATGCTCTGCGTTCATAAATATGGATGCCGACCCGGAAATTGCTGTGAAGGTCATCGTTGATTCGAAAACTGATTACCCGGCTGCTTGCAATTCACTGGAGACTTTGCTCGTACACCAAGCTGTTCTCAAAGACATCTTACCGCTTGTCGCCAGAGCGCTCATTGCCAAGGGCGTTTCACTTCGATGCGATGCGCCCTCTAAAGCTGTGCTTGTGGAATGCTTGTCATCTATCGAGGCGCAGATGCTCCAGGATGCGCAAGATCCTGACTTTGACACTGAATTTCTTGATCTCACGCTAGCTGTTGCAACAACCACCGATATCGAAGCAGCAATAGCCCATGTCAACTCGCATTCTTCCAAACATACAGATATAATTGTGACTAAGTCAGAAGAGGCGGCGAATCTCTTCATGAGGGGTATTGATAGCGCTGGCGTTTTCTGGAATGCATCCACGAGGTTTGCAGACGGGATGAGGTATGGGTTTGGCACCGAAGTCGGCATCAGTACGAATAAGATACACTCTAGGGGGCCCGTTGGTTTGGATGGCTTGACCATCTACAAGTATTTGCTCCGAGGAAACGGTCACCGGGCTGGGGATTACTTTGAGGGAGAAGGAGGAAAGAAATACAAGCATCAGAAATTAGAAATGTAACACAGGTTTTGATTCAACAAGACTTGAAAAAAAATATTCATTTTTACTCATGCCCATCGACGCCGACTCCCGGAGGTCCTGTTTCGATCAATAGGATGCCTTTACATTCAAGCCAGCTCGGGTAATTTGGCCCGGCCTATGGCCACTGGCTCAAAACCTCCGAAAAGGACCAGTCTAGTCATATGGAAATAACTGTTTGCCGCGACAATTCCAATCATTCCTCTAGACCTTGAAGCCGCGGGACCTTCTACGTCCACGAGCTCTCTCGAATTTCCGACCCTTGCTCCGCACATAGGGTTTCTAGACATTGTTAGCCGCAACCGATTCCAGACGCTGAAGAAAATAGACACATACCTTGTGCTTGTGAGGTCCAAATCCGAAGTGCTTGACGGCTTCCCTAGCGTTCTTGGGACCACGGAGGAGGAGTGTGTTGGCTCCAGTGGGGGCACGCAGAGCGAGCTGATCAAGAGTCAAAGTCTCACCACCAGCCTTCTCAATACGAGCTCTGGCAGTAGCAGTGAAACGCAGGGCGGCCACGGAAACTTTGGGGACGGTAAGGAGACGGTTGTCGTCGGTAACGGTGCCTATAATGACAATGGTCTTGCCCTGGTGAGAGTCGGTCACGTTTCCGACGATGCGCGAGAGCGAAACGGGAGGACGGTTGATGCGGGACATAAACAGGCGGCGCAGGACAACCTTGTTAAAGTTTGATTCGGTACGGCCTGAATTTCACATGATTTATTAGTTCTTCAATTCCAACCCCAATATCACGGATTTCTAGGTCGACCATACGGGCAAGGAAGCGGTAGAGCTTCACCAAGACCTGCAAGTACACGTTCTCGCTCTTAGGCGCCTGGCGATGGCTGCTGCGCACATGGTGGCGGTCCAAGTCGATACCTGTTTGTCCAACGAAAATTAGTAAGAGTTGCTGCAGGGTTCGTGGATGTGCTTGAAGATAAGAGTAAACGGTGATTCGGGAAGAATTGTGTTTGGAAAATAATTGTAGGACTATATGGCTCGTTGAAACGTACCCATGGCTGCTCGAGATTTCCGACCTTGAAGTTGCTGGCTGTCGCACCCGGAGACAAGTCAGGCTGCTGATGGTTTCGATAGACGATTTTCAGACGGTCGGTGTGTGCGGGTTGTGCCCTAGGCTAGTACGTTTCTGGAAATAAATGAGCTGGGGTACGCACGTGATTCTTCGAGGTGGAACATTTGGGTGGTAGTCCAGCGTAGTCCAGACTCCGGAGCCTTACACCTTATGCCAGTTTTTATTCATCATTTTACTTTTCCGTTATCATTAGAACTCAGCTCAACAGCAAGCCAGCGCACTCTTATTATACTGAGTTCCCCATCTTGTTTTCATCGACCTTGGACCCAGCGCCACCCACGGGCCAAAGTAAAATAAATGTGTCTCAGTTATAAAAGTGTCCCTCGCGAACACTTGCCCGGGCCGTTTCAAGTTTTTTTGATGAAGAAATCCCTATTATGTAGGCATCGTTGTTACACTCCTCGCTATCAGTCCGCCGGAAAATGCGGCCAATCACCTTGAATTAGCTTTCGAGAATTACCAAGGCTTGAGGTCTGTACCAATTTACAACTACTATGTTGACAATTCCTAGGCCGAGCTTGTGAGGCCACCTAGTTGATGCTAATAAGGCACTCATATCTATGAATATCACCTCTCGTTCAAACCGATAAAGAAATCCCGGGTGAGCTCAAAGCTCAACCAACTGCTCGCCATACTGGGTGCGACTTTGAGCAGATTTGGCGCGATGCCTTTGAAAAGACCGCGCATGCCCTCCTCAGCTACAATGACCCTCACCGCGTCGAACATGGACGCATATTGATAGCCCATGTTGGACATGTTGTTTATCTGGAAACGCCGCCGTAGTACATCGCTAAAACACTGTCAGTCTAACCGATCGAAAAAAGACAAAAGGCCATACAGCTATGTCGCTTAATCTTTGGGTTACTTACAAGGGGTATGTGCACGTTTGCGCCACTGCTCCTGAAATAGCGCCTGCAAGCAGTTTACGAAGTGGACCGGGAGTAGTCTCGCCTTCGGGAGTCAGATATTGACGGACTGACTCGTATGTCATAAAGTTAAGGCCAACCTTAGCATGATCAGCAAGAGTCTTTAATTCAGGGGACCTCAAGGTATATGTGGTCATACATATGGAGCAACACCGGTGACAGTTGGAACGATACCACGATAAAGTGCAAAAAAGCCGCCTTCATTTTTATAGATCAAGAGTATGGTGGTGAACATGCCCGGCAATTTCTCACCGGCGGCTTCTCGTTTAAGACCAGCGAACGAGGCCGACTGGATAGATAGTCGGGTGCGAACGATATCAAGAGGGTAAGTGATGATTACTGAGGTGATCCCAGCCGCGCCCCCGCAAAGAAGACGGCGTATTGGTGTCAAGTCCGCATTGGGAGAAGGTTCGGCGAACTAATGCATGTTAGCAATCAGGTCATAATCATGGCCCCGTTACCTCCATCGAAACTTACCCTTCTGTAAAAGTTATAGCTCCCAAATTGCACTGCAGAGTATGGGATAATTCGAATACAATTCGTGCCATTGCCTCGTAAGAAACCTCGCCAGCCCTCATCCTTTCCAATCTTTTTGAGAGCCTGCCAGATGGACAACTTGTACTCTTCTCGGCCAACACTTTGTATCTGGAGGAGAATCTTCAGTCGTTCAAGCGGCGACACTATGGTTCTGGAGACAGCCCCTGCTACGCCTCCAGCAAGGAAAGCTGCCGCGACAGGTTCGGCGGCTGCATTCCTGGCTCCATTGAGAAGGGAGGTGGTTTTCTTGGGGAATGTCTCCTATACAGTATGAGAGAATGAACACAAAAAGCCCTGTCATTATCTTACTGTAATGGGGTGGGAAGGCGATATGTTTGGCAAAACACCTTTGTCTTGAGTGTTTGACCCATCGTGCTGGGTGGCTTGCTGGCGATCTACTCCCATTCTGGGGTAGCAGATGCAATAATCTTATTAGAAACAATTAATTCTTCCGTGGCTATCAGCATAGATCTTGATATCACCTCCAGATGAATTGCTTTCTTTCCTGTATGTCTGTGTATCGGGCTTCGAGAACCAGAGTGGCCCTGGGGTGGTTCTTATGTAAAGGTGGTGGACCGGCAGGTAGATAGGGAGGTTCAGGTAACCGGTCTTTGGATGCTGCACTGGCCATAAGTTGGTGATTGATTATGACTGCATCGCGGGATGTTTGCAAAGTAACAAGAAGCCAAGGAAAAATAATGATGGGGTTTTAGTAGGTATAGAAGTACTTTGCACTGCCTGGCTACTACTCGTTCAATAAGAATATAACTAATGACGAAATAATGTTCTGTCCGAAGCTCGCGGCTATTTGTGAACCGTCTGGCGTCAGGGAGAAATTCGGAATGTCAGCCTCTTGCCGGAGTTTCTTTGGAGAGTGCCAGGTGGAACCCCGGTAATCGCTGAAGCGCCCGGCTGGTTCAACTATTTATTCTTGACTTCTTGTTTACCTTACTCGCATTTCGCAACGGTGTTCAAGCGGCCAGATTTTGCTTGTCCCCAGCGACATGGTCACTTTATCATATATCTCCTTTTCGCATACAATGACCTGCGCGCTAGCGCGATAGAAGGGGATACGACTAAGTCACGTGATGTACATCCCCGAAAGCGTGGAGATTAAGTATAATGAAAATACTAAGTGCCAGGATGCTTATATAGGTCCTTGAGGACTGTTACATAGAAATATATGGTATTTACTATTTCAAGTCTTTTAACAACGCAAGGGAAAAGCTTCAAAAAGTACGGAGTAGACATAATAGCAAGTGATTATACATCTGAGGTATTGCTGCACCTTTGGCTTGTATTGCTACCCGTGACCCACCAATTCTCACCCTTGTTTCTCCTTCAGTCTTTTCCAACACTTTTCTCTCCCTATTCCATACACTGACCTAACCTTCTTCTACCACGAGATTGATTGCAATCATTATGTCTCGCCCTGGTACCACCCTATATGTCACCGGCTTCGGCCATGGCACCCGAGCCCGCGATCTTGCCTACGAATTCGAACGGTACGTGCCGCTCGTCGCTTGCCACGCGCTACAAAGACCATCCGAAATCGCATCTTCTTCTACCTCCGCTGTTCTTCTCGGTCGGGTCTCGCTATATCAACGCCAGAATTAGTTTTTATCTTCAAAAAGCCCGCCTATTCCATTTTTTCTAACCGAGTCTCACGAGCATTATTGATTTTTTCTCTTTCCAACATACGGCACTTCTGCTTCTTGTTCTTTCTTCGCGTCACGTTTATCATAAATACATCAACATTGCCATATATAACGTGCTAACTTTGCCTCCAGATACGGCCGTCTCGTTCGATGTGACATTCCTGCACCGCGTACACCTTCCAGTCGCCTGTATGCGCCATCGCCCCTTTGTTCTAATCTGCCCTGACATCCTTGTTAGATTCGCGTTTGTGGAGTATGAGAGTCGCCGTGATGCAGATGATGCATATCACGAGATGCATAACAAAAGGATTGGCCGCGATGATTTATTAAAGATTGAGGTGAGTCAGTTGAAGACGACCTCGGTATCAATTCTAACCTATACCAGTGGGCTAGGACTCCCCCTTCTGCTTCTTGGCGCTTCGATTCAGGCCGTGACCGACGCCGTGACCGTACCCCCCCCCGCCGCGGTCGCTCGCCTTCGCCTCGCCGTGCTCGTGTGGAAGTCTCGCCACGAAGAGACGACAGGTACGAACGCGACTATGACAGACATGACCGTGATTATGAACGACGTGACCGAGACCTTGACCGCCGAGACCGAGACTATGACCGTCGGGACCGTGACCGTTCTCGTGACCGTTCACGCAGCCCGGACGACAGAGATCGCGATGTCAAGGATGAGCGAGAAAGACGCGAGGACGATCGTGAGAGACGCGATGACGAGCGCGAAAATGGCCCGAATGGTGAAGAACGGAAGGGTAAGTTCTCCATTTGATTTGTTACGTGTTGGAAACCCGCTAAACAAGACAGTTCCCTTGGAACCCTTGACGTCTGCACATGACGAGCTCGATACTGCTGAGTAGATTCTCTGCCAACGAAGTATACAGGCCTAACCTCATTCCATTGCTTCCCGGGCCCATACGAGACTGTTGGTACGCTGACGATCTTTCACTAAGCACGGGGTTATCCATGTTGTCTCAGAAAGAGGACCAGTACATGGCCCAAAAGCTTTTTTTCATCTCTCAAAACTCGCTAATACTGGTGATGAGCTTTTTATTGGTCTGCGACTTCTGCAACCCCTTGCCCTTCTTTTTCACTGTTGTCTTTTTGTCACCATGTGTTTTTTGTTGATTCGTTATGTCAAACTTTCATTACTGAGCAGGAAAAACGAAACGAACTGGAAGTGACGACAAGGAAAGGAAAATGCAGTAAAGAGATGACGGCTAAGTGTTCATTACCTCTGGCACGGGTATGATTTGTTCGGTATTCATCATATTGCATAGCAACGGGAATCAGTATCGAACCCACGCCGATCGGTTTCTTTCATTCTACCATTCCTACCTCCGCCGAAGCATGTCGTCGCGTTCAATTCGATCAAAGCCGTTCGTTCGTTATTCGCCTCCGTCGCAGATTAATATAAGACGATTACAAACCCCATTCCCTCGTCTCTGGCGTCCCGATCGTGTTTCGACATTTGACTTCCTTTACGAATCTCGTCTCTTGTAGCCGTAGTATTTAATGTGCCTAAAGCAACAAACGACCTAGGCACATTAGGTGGGTGTAGTCAGCGATGACCATAGTACTCAGCTTCTAACCGTGGTTCATCAAAGCAAAAGCGAGCATTGTTTGCCTTCAGATGCAACTACTCTATATTTGTATAGTGCAATGCGTACTTCGGGTACATCGAGCTTCAACCGCAATATACGCCTGCGAATGGTAATCCAGATCAAGGCATCAAAGCGGCACAGGCAGGCCGTCTACCAAATTTCAATTTAAACAAACTGCTTTTGTACATGGTCTTTCTGGCCTGCTTACTAGTAAGAAGTGATAACCGAACACGGCCTATTGGTTCCATTTCCAGTTACACCCATGTTATTTAACCAGTACACTATGATAGCCCTGAATCGCGCGGATAAAGCTATACAAATGGCCTGGCCCTGTATGCGTTTACCTTGATAGTAGAGTAGATCATCAGCTCGTACTGAATTTTATGTAATACTCAACTTACTGTACCTATTGGTACACTATGGTGAAAAAAAACTTCGCTTGTAGGTTTCATTATCGTGGCTTACAAGGTCAATGGAAGTCTACTATAGATAGGGCTTTGTGACTGGTCCTGGAATGAAAATCATGTGACCTTTTTTTTTTTTTTTTTTTTTTAACAAGCCCAGACAACAACATCAGACAATAATATGCGCATAAGCAAATAGTATAAACGAACAGAGGAAGTAAGACCAGGGCTTGATACTTTCTCAACATTATAATAGATAAGGAACCTACTGCATTTTCTCGTAAGTAGCCATGAGCGAACCTGAATGAGAAAATATCAGTAAATTTATTAAGAGTCAACCTTACTTCGGCGGGATACGTACCGATAAAGGTAGTGACGAGGCGAGATCGGACTTGGCAGATATCCTCAGGAACCAGCCAGATAGTTGCACCTAGCTTACGGGCAATACTGATGCTCAGTTTGGCATTGGCGTACGCCTGTTCATCGTTCTGACCCGGTGTGACGAGATCGTAATCAACGTAGGAAGCCTTCATGCCGTTGAGCACATCCAGTAGAAACACGCCAGACCCCATTGAGCGATCCTTGAAGCTGCGTATCGAAGACGCCCGGCCACCTTTGTTGGACATATCATTGGCCCACTTGATCATCTCTGAGTCCGTAATCTCGCGTTTGCCCATTCGGTTCGCCAAGCTCGAGAGGGTGTTGGTAATATCCCGCCTCATGAGCTGCCAGACCAACCCTAGCGTGAGAGTTCGTTGGCCATCGGTGATATCCGCTCCCTGTACACCAACCAAGGAAAATCCATGATGCTTTCCGAGTTCGATAGCATAGTTGGTATTCTCCACTGCCTTGAAGCGCATCATTTCCTGCCCAGAGGACGGGATTTTGTTCACATGCCTCCAGTTGACACTTCCGGGTATGACTTTGTCATACGCCTGCATGAGAATTGTTCCGTCGCGGAGATCATCAAACAATGAGTTGACGGCGGGTTGTACGTCTAGTGAGTTCAGCCACAGAGTGAAAACTCTCGCTTCTCGTTCTCCCTCGGCGTCGAAGTCCTCGACCTCGAGTTTCTCTTCCTCAGTGATTGGGTCAAGGCCTGGGATGGTGTTGAAGAGGTTCGCTACAAATGCAAGGTTGAGCTTAGGGTTTCCTGCCACTAAAGACGTCGGAGTCAAGAATTTACGACAATTCAATTTGTCCGCATTCGTCAAGACTTCCTCTGCACGTTGTAGCAGATCTCGAGTTTGGAGCGGTTGTCGTGAGCATTGGCCAGGTGCTAGCTGGCTCAAAAGAACTGTGTAATTCTCGCCGTCTTTCACATCGGTTGAGAAGTTTGTGACCCTGCGAAGATGAAAGCGTGGTCAGCTCCCGCTCCTTGAATAGGCCAGTTGTGGCTTCGATGCTATATTTGGAGCCAATGAATAAATCGCTTACCTTCGCGGCCACTGCGCGTTCTTCAGATGGTAGTTGAACCATCGCAGTAGAATTTGCTCTGGGGGGAGGCGTAGAAATTGTTCCAATGTCTCATCTTCCTCAAGAAGTCTGTAAAGCTCTGGATGGAGTTTGATGTCAATCTTGCCGAGAAGGCCGCGGCGAATGATTTGCCAAATAAGGCCTAGGATCAGGTGTTCCCGCACTTCAATTATGTCGCCACTTCCTATGTTCACAACAGAACAGCCAATGCCCTTTGCTGAATTAATAACGATGTTGTTGTTTTCAGTCATGTGAAATGCGTTCAATTGTTTGATCTTCTTGCCGGTTTTGTTCAGAACGCGCTCATCAATGGTATCGGGTACACTATCGTTAATCAACTTTGCGAGGACTAAGCCATCCTTACACTTGTCGAACATCTCAAAAGTATCGGTGGGAAAGGGTAAAAGGTTCCCAATGTCCGAGTCGCCTGCGAGGACAGCATTGATATGTCGCGTGAACTCAGTCCTCTCATCTTCGTTGATCGTGTGCGTTACATTTGATGAGGATCCTTGGACGTGTATTTTCCCTCCTACACTGCCTTTCGAGACGTGCCGTGGGGCTCCAGCCGCGGCTGCAGAAACAGGATCCCGAACTGGTGCGTTTTGTGCCGAACCGGAGCGAAGTTTGGCAATGAGCTATGAAGCATAATCAGTCACTCTTTCGTTGGAAACATATACAAAAGTGCGATAATTACATCGACATAATCTTCAAGTTCTACACGACGAGAGCTGTCAAGCTCAACCTCTTTCAGCGCTTGGCGCACAATGTCGTACGGTTGACGCTCCGTTTGTTGTGTTGCCTTGATCACCGTGGCCTCATCTAGATAGCCCTTGTCGTCCAGATCTAATTTTCTGAATGCATCCTGGAGACTAAAAATCTCACCCTGCTCAAATTCTGGGTACTTCCTATGTGCGCAATTAGATCAACAGGAAACAGACTCAAGAGCTTTGGAAAATGATAAAGGCGATCATATAAAGGAGAAGCGAACCTTTGTAGTTTGATCACGTTCATCTTAGTTGATTGATTCGCGTGCAGCGACGACTTGTCGATTGATCTCGACAAAAACACAGGGGACCGATGGCTTGGTCATCAAGAGGGGAGAACGTCGGTATTTGAAGAAGAGAACTGGCTGTAAGAGGGTCTTGTGGATAAGTGTGGCTTTGACGATACGGCACAGGACCAGGCGCCGTGGGTAAGCAAGCTTAAGTAGTGCCAGTATATTTACGTAGTAGCCTGCATGTGGGCAATCGTTTGGGCGTTGAAGTGGGTTACGCCCATGAACCAAAGAGTTAAGTAGGCAGATTTATATTTACCTAGACTCAAGTTAGGTACGAGTCAAGGCGGGGCGGGGTTGAGAATCTGTAATCATCGAGGCCACTACTCCGTTCCCATGTTGCTGTTATTATTATTACCTATGTATCATTCTAGGTAGCAACGAGAGTAAAACAGCGATTCTCTCTGTCCACTCTACGGATTATGCCTACACAGCCTTAGTGCACAGTTAGTGTCTGCTGGCTCGAGGTATGATGCAATGGAGACCGACCTACACAGAATCGGGCTCCGGATTTCCCCTCGATCCGCAAGACCTAACTTTCCCCTCAGCCGAGTTGACTTGTGAGTGTCTACGTCATAATTGTTGGTCTCGGTATTAATTTGTCTATACGTGTTGTTATGATATTATTTTACCGATAGAGCAACGCCCTCCCGTAGACTACATAGTGTCGTACCGGGAATAAAATGGAATGTACCTAGGTAGACTAGGTACTAGTAAGCACCTGAAGAATAGTCGGTATGATAAATTAAGCGAGCTATGTCCCAACAGCAAACTTTAAGTTAGACTGATTCTACTGAGTATCTTACTATCTTCTAATATCCCCAGCTGTGTGATCTGGCTGGCGTCTGGATTCGGGTGAATGCGCTCTGCTACCCCTGTTACTTCGTTGACTCGCCCACTTGTTAGCAGTAAATCTTGTGTCGTCAAAGGCATCTCCAGATCTATTCAACGTCCGATCGCCTTCGTGTTTTCGGCCTTCATGGCCAGAGAAGCCCCGAAAAGCACAGCATTCTCGGGAACATTTCCTTTCTCGAGTAACCCAGGAATTACCGAAAGCCTGCCAACCGTTGGCCAAGATGCGCGAGAAATGCTCCAAAGATCTCAAGGAGAAGACCACACTGTCTCTCACAGGCACCTCAGCTTCCGACACTACCCCCAAGACTGTCCTCCGCTGAAGGCGCGTTGGCACTATGCCGTAGATGCAGCCAAATGGAAACCCTCCCCTCCGGATCAAAAGAGGGAAAAGTCGAAACCCCTTCCCTCGCCTCGAAAATTTGTCCCCTTCACACTTACGGACTCTCAATCTATTGAAAATGCCTTTCAGGACATGTGCAATACCGAGATCGAACGCGAGCAAACTCATTACAGCAATCTAGGGGACAGGATACAAAAAGAACCTCCCAAAGTTCCCGTCAACGAAGACTACTTATTTGATGTCGATATCAACCGAAGAGAGCTTGGACCGGCCTACTGGACCGGCCCTATTTATGAAGTTCGCCGCGGAACGTGGTTTTTTCAAGAAGGGTCAGCAATCAAGCCATGTGAAGAAAATCTTGCAACTCAGCTTGAGGAGGTCTATTTGAAGGTGAAACCGTGGCGCTCGGAAACTCCTAGCGAGCACTCATCACAGCCTCCGCCAACATCGACTAGCCGTGAACATGGTAAGTTTACGTGGCTACAAAATTGAGCTACCAGTCAGTGACTTCTTGCGTTGACTTCTCGCATAGACGGCACAGCGAACGTATCAACCGCGACTCCAGGCGAAACGCGAAAGCATCGTCTGTTCGGCTCCTACATGAACAGCTTCGTCACATACCAGGATGCGACCAACGCCTTACTCACGAGCGATGGATTTATGTCCAGAGTAAGCACCACCGTGTATCAGACTCTCGGTGGCGTCTCAGGCACTAGACTGGTACGTGGTTTCAGTGAAACAAAGAGGCAAAGTGAGACACAAGACAGAAGAAATTTCGGTCAGAGATCAACTGGTGAATCAGTACCGACCATGTCCGAAGTCCTCGGCGCAGGTCCGGCTACCAATAAAGCACCACAAGTCTCGAAACTCAGTACATCCCGCGGGCAACCATTGGAAAGCACTACCACAAACGAAACAAGACCAGAAACGACATTGGAGCGACGTCTTTCATCCCTAGCTGGCTCTCAGGACTCGGTCGACCTCGAGGAGCAGGTGCGTAAGCAAGAAGAAAGAGAAATGGAAGATTCACGTGAGGCCGATGACGAGGATAGAGAAAGAGAGATTGATCATCTGGTCCTAGTAACGCATGGAATCGGCCAACGATTAGGACTACGCTTGGAGAGTGTGAATTTCATCCATGATGTGAATACTCTCCGAAAGACATTTAAGAATGTGTACAAAGCTTCACCGGATCTCCAGTCTCTCAATTCCACCTTTCCTGATACACAAAAAAACTGCCGCGTTCAAGTTCTCCCAGTGTAAGTGCTCGACCGTCCAGTGTCTGCTAGTATCATCCCATTGTTAAAATTTGTTTGAAGCCCTTCGTGCTGATGCCTATTAGTTGTTGGAGACATTTGTTGAAATTTCCATATCAAAGTGTTGGACAAACCCGTAATGAGCTTGATCTTGCGGACGCAGACATTCTTGAGGACGATCTATATCCTACGCTAGCTGATATTACGCTCGAGAGCGTGCCCGCTGTTCGACACCTTATTTCGGATTTAGCAATCGATGTCCTTTTATATCAGTCCAAGTACTGTGAGCACATCACCTCTATAGTCAAACAAGAGTGCAATAGGATCGTTGAACTTTACAAAAAACGGAACCCTTCTTTCAAGGGCTCTGTAAGCCTCTGTGGACACTCTCTTGGCAGCGCAATTTTGTTTGATATTCTCTGTTCAAAAGGTATTGGGTTGAACAAGCCTCCCCAGCCAGGCGAGACCCCAGCTGTCCCTTCGTTTGACTTTGAGTGCGAGGAATTTTTTTGTCTAGGATCCCCGGTAGCGCTCTTTCAGATGCTCAAGGGCAAAACAATCGCTGGTCGATCTTCCCTGAAGGATATGAACGGCAGAATATCATCGTCTTTGATGGAGGAGGGCCCTCTCCATGCAACATCTAGATCCAAACGCCAATCTGCAACCCTTGGTACGGGGATCAACATACATGATAATCAATTTTCTGTGTCTACACCAAAGTGCCGGCAACTGTACAATATATTTCACCCCTCGGACCCGGTAAGCTACCGCATGGAACCCCTGATATCTCCAGCCATGTCATCCCTCAAGCCGCAACCTTTACCATCTGTGAAGCGGAGCATCTGGACTGCATCTGGGCAAAGCCTTTCTTTGATCGGAAGTCGCGTGGGCCAAAGTGTCGGGTCGTTGTGGACGAATTTCACGTCTGGTGTGGCGAGCAGCTTGCTAAATCGCAGCCTTGGTATAAGCTCTGAGAGCTCCGAGGAAACCCCTTCGCAGCAAAGTTCGAGTGTTCATTCTCAGACACAAGAACAATCCTTTCTGCCACCTAAATCCACCTCCCTGGGCGACCGGAGTCCTACTTTGATAGACCCAGAGATAGAGACTCTTTATGAGGGGTTTCAAAAAGCCAAGCTAAGGCGCGAAAGCGTAGCTGTCGACTCAAAGAATGAAAGCGGTGCAGGGCTCCAGGGAGTAGATCGCGGTCTGAGGAGGCTGCAGATCGAGGACGAGAAAGTGCGATCGTTGAACTCCAATGGGCGAGTTGATTATAGTATACAGGAGTAAGTTATACCCCTATGTTAAATACTAATATACCATTCATTTGTCATATTCTATTATGCACAAGCTGATCTGTTGCTCCAGGGGAGCATTTGATATCTCATTGATTGCGAGTCTTGCTAGCCATTTGACTTACTGGTCGGACGAGGATGTTAACCACTTCATGCTCTCGCAAATGCTTTGCAGAAAACGTCTAGACCCGAGAGATAATTAGAAGTGGATTTGATCCCTCGTTAGATGTGCTTCAGCGACTCAAGAAGCCCTGAACCCTATATACTAAGGGTCTGAACTTGTTGAGCTTACATGGGGCCTGGAATTTATACAGAGTCGAAGAATATATCTAGACAAACACATAAAAAAATACCTAGCTGTTCGTGGACGAAATTCAATGCTAGGTGTTGTTTTTGGCCGCCGTTTTCTTCCTACTGCATGCCAGTTTCCCTGGCTTCTTACTTTGCCTTGGTGATCATCATATTGTGTACCAATGTATACTACCCCGCCGGATTCATTCATTATGATTGATTGCATTGAGAACTGGACAACATGTCGCTTATGTGCTACTCAACCTTACCCGCGGCGTTTCTACCCTGGTTTCCGGATGCAACCCGGTGCTCTTGCAGGCGCAGCAACATAAGGCTTTAATTAAGGGTATCAGAATTCAACTACTTGATCTACCTATTCCAATTACATATCATGACGAATGTTATTAAGGCATAACCTATACAAACGATGACAATCGGTCTCGCCCGCTTCGGACTAGGCACTGCTTCCAGGAGTATAATTAGAGTATGGCAAAATATAGAAAAGACCGTCGACTCTACAAGACTGAATGGTACTTTATCCTATATATGCCCATCACGCTGCCGCTGTTACAGAGCCACGGCTCTCAAGGCCTGAAGAATAATAGAAAAAACAAAGCCCCGAGCGACAACTTCAACCTGAAGACTATCGAAAACTTTACCAAGAGCTTCACGGCTAGCAACTGCTCCCATAACACTTGTTATGGCTTGTGGGAGCCCCTTTTGAACAAGTGCTCGACGAGCAGCCTCTCTCTGACGCTCCTTTTCGGCATCAGACATGGGCGGGGGCCAGGAACTCAATTCCTCTGCGGTTGGTAGAGCATTTTCGCGAAGTTTACCCAAATACAGCCCAATTGCATCGTCCGTGGTATGGCTGTCGATCATGGACTCCTGCAATAGAAGACGAATTGTCTCCAGATTTGGATTGTTAGGGCGAAGTATATATGACTTTGCCGCGTTTAATAGGGTCCGGCGTATGTTCCAGGCAGATGATAACGAATACAATTCATTGATAACAACGAATATAAGTTCCACCGCCATTCGAGTTTCATCTGCTGTGAGTCGGCTGTTCTGATTGTGTCTTGCTGGTGCCTCTGTGGACTTTCTATCCATTTCTGGAGGTTTGCCCGAGCCGGGACTGCTTCTACCACTAGCAGAACCGGAGGGGAGTGGATCAATGGCATCGTTGTCCTGATTAGATTCGGGAGTCTGCAGAGGTGTGTTTGATGATTCGGTAAGAGATGTGGCCTTGCTTGGTGAAGCGATGCTACCTAGCCCCAGCAGTTCAGGCGATATTGCGCTATCTTTCGTATCGCTGCTTACTCTCGACTCTCCAACTTCATTTGGGTCATCAGCCCGAGGTAGCGCATCGGGTTGAGAATCACCCTCAACTCTACTGTTTCCAGTTCTTGCACCTGGAGACATAAGGGTCTTTTTGTTCGAGACGCCACCAAATACTCCAGTGACACCCTCGATAACAGCCTTGCCCCCTCCAGAAACTCCCTTGGGGGCGTTCGCGAATACACCCATGACACCTTTGCCGACATTTTCAAACGCAGCCTGGCCCGGGAAAGCAAAGGCGGGTTTTGTGGATGAGTTCGTGGCTTCGGTACCAAGACTCCCATCCTTTTCGAGGAATCGCCTCATAGTCACACTCTCGGCTAGCGGCTCTAATTGAAGGGCGTCTTGAAGATATCGTTCTAAGTCGTGCGCAAGAGCTTGCCTTGTCTGCCCTTTCCAAGGCGACAGGATAGGATGCGAGTCCCCAAAGCGCAGCTGATTCAACCTGGAGATCGTGCCTAGGGTCTCATAGATGGATTCGAAATCCGTGTATTTCCTGAACACCATCCAGCCGCTGGAGCGTCCGGAGTGTGGCTCAACCTGGATCAAATAGCTTGATGTCGGTTTTGACCGCAATATCGCCTTATCCCCGGAATCTAGACTATCGTCTACTGTTATAGAAGCACGATAAAGTAGCGATGATGCTGGACCATCAAAGCCTTCTTGGGATGTACTCTTCGAAAGGACCGCCGTGGAATTCGGAAATGGTGAACAAAGCGAGTCGTCCGATTCGCCTCTAATGATTTCACGTGGATCTCGGACCTTTTCAGCAGATTCTTCCTCTAGCGATTGACCATGGTCGTTGGACTTTTCTTGCAAATCCTGGGCGGCAATCATTGCACTTAAACGGTTGGCTTCAACCATAGCATGCTCTGTTGCTTGATAAGTTTGACTAAGCGCTGGACCAGGAATAGTTGAAGGCTGTTCGAGTTCCGTGACGCCGTCATCTGTATATGTTGAAGCTGGCCTCCTAGATTCCTTCGAGACTTTAGCTGCTGCTACGCCGTGTGTTTGAGCCCCCTCCACACCGGCATCGATTGCGTTCATTATATCGGATTCGCCCTCGCTGAATAGATACTCAATCCAGCCATTGATAAATTCTGGCCGCGACATACTAGAAACTGTCGACTCCAAGACAACTCCAGAAAGTATTTCACGGAGGAAATCTCGAAGTGGTATGCAATCGTATAGACCATAATCCAAGAACCTGGAAAGTATATCGTCCGATATCATTGTAAGCTTCTTCCGTTGTTGTTGCTTGGATAGAAGACTCGACAGACTGCTATCGGGGTTTTTTTCTAGATAACGTAAAACAGCATCCTCTGCCGGGGCCTCAGGGCCAGCCGCCGCAAATGCTGTGGAAAACTCATTTAAGAACACGACGACCATTGACGTTGAATTAGTCAGAAACTCCAGGAAGGTGTCTGTCGTTCGTTTACGATAGAGATGAGACGAAATGGAGGTAATGAAGCCGCTTATTGACCTCCGGCAAGAGGTAGGGAATGTTGGCTCAGACGGAAGTATTGATTGATACCAGTAGCTTTCCCCTCACTGGTAAGCTCATGACGTTGCACACATTGCAGGGACTTACTTCACATAGTCTCTCACTGCTGCATCAATCAATGACTGCAGAGCAGTGGCCGTCGCGGGCCCAAATAAAGACGAATCAAGTTCCACATTCGGCTTCCCTTTGGCCGAATACTCCTCAGGGTCACCATGGTCTTGACCACCTTCAATTTGCTTATTGGTTTGCCATTCTAGCAGCCTCTGAACTAAAGTTAACGAGAGCTGCCTCCTATCGGAGCTTCGCAACTCCGAGGACTCGAAGTGACTGGGGCCCTCCCATGACGCATGTAGGGCAATACCCAGCGTTATACCAATGATTAATAACCCAAGTCTTCCAAGTATAATATACGTAGCCCCCATCAAGCAGACAAGGACAAGAAGCAGGGTCTCGTTGCTGCATGTTGAAAGAAACTGTAACGTCACTGTCAGAAGCTCCTTCATTTGTATAGCTCCCGGATTGTCGGGGTTTGATCTATCATTGTTGTGGTCCTTCATTATTTGATCTGGGTAAGAATGTTGTTCGGCGAGTCGACCGTTGTCGGATCGAAATCGAAGCGTGGCATCGTTTGAGACGTCCATAGTCGCTGAAACAATGCAAAGAGGACATTGACCACCATCAGCCCATCAGGGTCTTCTTCTCAACAGATGATGAAGCTGCTATGTGTACAGAGCGGAGCGCGTTTTCATACTCTGCAGTACGAGGCAAAGCAATTTTGTTTTTGTAGAAGGATGTCTTGGTTAAGATTTCTTACATAATACCTTGCTCGACCGTGCAGGACTTTGGTTCTCCATCCACAATTCTTGTCGAAGATCAATTCTACGATCATTTATGGAAGAATCCTGGGAATGGTATCTACCTAAGTTATTGAACAATACTACATATAGACATTGCTAAGTACGTACCAGATAAACCCTTATCTGAGTCTTAGGCATAGGAAGGTCACTCCTGAATCAAAAAGGTAGAGTAATGAATAGTTACAAGAAGAAATCCAATTTCTTCCTGGCATAGTGATACTATCATGTCTATACTACTTCCTAGTATGGCTGTGTACCCACTACCTACTGATAACCTTGCTTCAACAATCAGCAAGATATCGAAAGTAAGATAGTGGAAATTTTTCTCCGCTGTCCGAGTGAATCTGGCATTCAAAGTGCATGTACTTCATGCCAGATGTAAGAAGAAAGCGGTATGGTCTGAGCCATTATGGATGAAACCCATGCTAATAATGTAACAATTATTGCCTGAAAAGTCCTCTGTTCACGGGGCCTTGATGTATTTCGTATGAGAACCCTGGGCCACCAAGATGAAACCAGAGCCGGTAACTTTTGAGATGTTGATCGTGGTAAAAGCAAGAGATTTGCCAACTTTGTTGGCATCGCCTCTTATTTCCAGCCAGTCACCGGGTGCTGCTGTAGAGAGATAGTTGATATTTATGTTGGTACTCAACCCCGTTGATTCGAGGCCACATGACGCAATTGCCAACCCACCAGCCCAATCCATGACACAAGCAGAAAAGACGCCGTGAAGGGTGCCTTTCGAATTTAAGTGCTTTGAAACAACCTGGATTTTGGCAGTGAACGAGCCTTGTTCGGCATTAAGGATATCCACATCGTCCAGCAGAAATTCGTAGATGGGGCTGTTAACTCGAATGCGAGCCCAAACATTGACGACATTTTGTAATGCTGGGTTTGCTTGACAGTTCGAATTGTTCTGTGCCATGTGTGTGATTGGAAATCTGGAAAGTAAGTACGCGGGAGCCCGCAGAAAATTTGAAATTTATTCGGGGCCGGGGCCGTGGAAGCTAGGATTACTCGCGAGATCACGTGCTCCCCTCTATTGACCTCAGAGAACATGAACCCTAGACCGGATCCCACGACTCAAGCTCTACTACTGGCAACTGTATATCCTCTATACTGCTATCATAGTAGCCTGTCATTACTATATACTTCTCTACACGCCATGGATTCTCGGTCCAAAAAGCGTGTTTCAGAAGCCCTTGATGATTTCATTGTCAACGACGAGCCTTCTCATACGAAGAAGCCAAAAACTAATGCTACACAACATGCAAAAGCATTTCGCCAGGGTGCAATTAGGAGGGCAGACACAAATGGAGACAGCTACTGGGAATTATCAAAAATGCGCCGCGTCACCGTCTCCTCTTTCCGAGGTAAGACCATGGTCAATGTCCGGGAGTATTACGAGAAGGACGGGGAAGAGCTTCCTGGAAAAAAGGTATATTTTTGAAAACCTCCTAAGGTGTTTTCTCCACAAGTCCGCTGATAGCATCTCACAGGGCATTTCATTGCCAATCGAACAATTTTCGACTTTGTTGACTTTACTACCTGAAATTGAGACTGCTCTCCAGGAGAAGGGAGTCTCAGTTCCTCGGCCGAAATATGTTAGTTTTAGTGCAAATTCCGATGATAATGACGAGGAAGACGATTCTACCGATGAGCTTTCGGGAGCCCATCCCCCGCGAAAGAATATTGAAGCCACAAGCGATGAAGATGAAAGCGAGGAATAGACGTTGAAAGTAAGGGATGATCAGATACTACTTTTTCTTGTTCTTTCCCTCTTTCCACAGTTGGTGGTATCCCAAGGCAGGGGCATAATAAGTACTCGTTCGTACTCACTACAATACTCTTACGAATCAGTATAGGCTAGCATGTTTCCCTTCTGCAATGAAGGCGATTGATAATCCATGATTACTTTATGATTGCGTCCTACAAGCTAGTAGTTCTCAAATCCCCAGACCTTTGTGCACGGCACCGTGGACCTTGGGTGGTTTTAGCCTAGTGGAATTTATACGCACTCGCTGGGAAGAATCGGAAATTGCTTCCATAAAGTTGTATCTTCGTCTGGGTAATAGATATGGTGCAGTTTTGTACTCCGTACGTAGTCCTCAAAATAGTGGAATTATAGTTAGCCTGGGGGGGCATATTATATTGACACACCATCTGTTGTAACACCTGCTCTGTCACAACATCGTATCATTGACAATGTAGACATGAATGCCTTTATTATCAGGAACGCGATACAGAGTACTAGGGCCATGTTTATCCAAAAATTGACCTTCCAAAAAACCCTACAAAATTTTAAGTGCGCATCTATGGTAGAAAAGAGGTGAGTATGTACGGAGATTTACCGTCCACACTAGTCAGTGCTTCTTTGGATCCACTCACCACCCCTGAGCCGCCTTTGGCCCTTTGCAATCATAATAATTCCCCTCGATCACCAACCTGGCGATGTCATGTCATTCTGATGAGTTCTATTGAAGCCGCCATCTTTTATTTACTCCCATTCAAATCTCCTTCACACCAAACCCACCTAAGGGTTCGAGATCAACAGGCTTTGAGGAGCCCCCGCACATCTGATACTCCGATGTCCGTCTTGCCTGCGAGATAACCTCCGTTTAAGTCATACTACGCCAATTGCGCACCTAGATCTTACCGGCTGTCCTTAATACTACCAGTCGAAACTGAGTCCAAAATTGGGATACGGAGATTATACAAAATTCAACCCACTTTCACAGTCACTGCCCGAAAAAGACAATGCAACTTCCTGTTAATCCTCTTTGCTGCGCCGGGCCTTGCTGAGACTATATTGTATTGAATAATTGCAAACAAGTGATTCGAGACGGTATATGAGATTCATTTCGAGTCAACGAGCTTATCAATTCATTAGTAAGAGAGATGCGATTCCTTATTACTGCAAGACATCCCAGTTTCTATGAGGTATGTCTTACGCCGTCTCTAATCTTCTGGACAGTCAGCTTGTCCATGCTTTCCATCCAATGCACTTCATGTACTTGCCGCACAGGGGCAATGTGACATCAACTAACATGTATTTGATAGATAGCTGTCGCATATTGTTTTCAACATCCACGGGCTAGATTTACAGTTTCCCCGAACCCGCTACGAGATACCCTAATTTCCGCCACTCCCGATACGAATAAGCTGTGTACGGTCAAGTCAAAGGATCTACTGCATCAGATCCTCTCTCGGGCGCAATTTGCCTTATTAGAATAAAGTGCGGTTGAAACCTTGCTGATCTTGTGCCACGCGCGTTCATATGAATCATCGCGCAGAGCTGCTGCGCAATCGAAAAGGCCATATTGACAGAGGATAGCGAATGCGTTACATTTCGGACTAGCGAGGCTCCTGATATCCAATCCGCTCATAGGACAAGCTACCAATCTCACTCCAATCGTCATGGACGATGGTAATATCCGCGAGGGCCTGGGTAGTCTGAACCGATGGTCACAATCCACAACCTCTAGCAGTGTCTCGCCTAACCTCGTAAACCATCGTCGTCAGGAGAGTGCTCCTCGCTTATTCGCCCCTGATTCCTACGTCTCTCATAAAAAGGGTTTGAGCTTAGAAGCCAGCCCGCAAGCTCGCATACCAACACAGCCCACTAATGAACCGGATTATGATGATCCATTCTCGAAAGTTCAGACCCGTCAGCCCTTCATCATACCAAGCTACACAGAGACGGCCATTCAGGACCGATCAGCCACTGGCATTCCACCAGAAGCCTCAACAAGCATGACAGGCTCAACTTCTTTTGATCCTGATATAGCGCCCTTTCAGTTCACACCCCAGCGAAACGATTCGCATACAAAGAGACATTCGCCGGAGAAGGAATTATTCGAACAGACTGCCACGGATTACTCCACTTTCACCTCGGTCCGGCCACTCAGTCAAAATGATAAAAGGCGACAAGGCCCTTCCCAGAAGGCTATGCTCTCCAAAGCCTTACAAAAAGCCAATACTGCTGTCCTCCTTGACAATGCAGCGAACTTTGAAGGCGCGATGGAGGCCTACAACGATGCTTGTCAGCTCTTACAATTGGTGATGCTTCGAAGCAATGGAGGCGAGGACGAAAAGCTCAAACTTCAAGAGATCGTACGTGTAAAGTGCCCTTTAGGATCAGTTCCCAGTCCACTAACCCAGCCAGCGCGATACTTATATGATACGAGTTACGGAGCTCCAGCGTATGGATTTTTCTTTCCGAAATGTTGATAGTAAAGCGCTTCCTGAACGTCCTCTCAGCCAAGAATCATATGGCGAATACCTCCACACCGTGCAGGAGGACGAGAATAATATCGTTACTGAGGGTTCTGATCTTTCGCAACAAGATTCGTTCGGAACCCGTGAAACAGTGCCAGAGGGGCCAAGAACGATAATTCAGCCGCATATTCCTCCAAGGCGCCAATCTTTGTTACCATCCGCTTTAGATGAGGGTTTCCACAATTCAGTGAACAGCCAGGAAGATACATCACAATCCGCGGTTCCGGTCCAGACCCTCGGACACGGACACGATACTTCGGGGGTAACACCGGCATCCTTGGAAGATCGGATTCTGGAAGAAGCCCCGTTTGAACACCAGAATTCCGGACTATCGATCTTAAGCACACAGGCTCGAGATGTTTACGAATCGACGTCGTGGCTAGATACTATAGATGAATCCGGTGCTTCTTCATCGAGCTCAATGCATTCGAAGGCCTCCTCTGTATACCTGCGCCGCAGAAGGAGCACTCGTCTCAGCCGGGGTACTGAAGCTGAATTTGATGCAGCCCTTGATGCCGCAGTGGAGGCAGCTTATGACGAAGGCTTTGAACCAGCAAGTGAATCAGAGGAACAAGATGATAAAAATGATATCTTCGCAAATGCTCGCCGGAATGTTGAAATAGCAAAACAGAAAGTGCGGGAAGCTGAGCGGGAAGCTGAGGTGGCAATGACGAGGGGAAGAGAAATACGCCGCGTCCAGGAACAAGAGACATTGCCTAACAACAAAGAGACCGAGTTAGAATATCTTGATGAGGAGGCAGAAGAAGAGGAGCGCCTGCTAGAAGAGATGACTAGGGGCTATGTCATGGATGACTTTGAGTTTGATCTTCAGTCGAAGTCGGCACTTCCTCGTCAGTCTACCTCAAGCACCCCCACGGGGAACAGCCGGGAGAGCCCTGTTACGGTAAATTCCACACAAGCAGGTAGATTACTACCACCCCTTGTGGAAGACGGCACCATTGCTGTTGAGCAGAACAGGGACCAGAATGTGGAGCCAGATGTTCCTCCCATCTCGGCTCAACCACCATCTCAGGCAACACATGGGAACGGCGTACGCGCGCGGAGAATGTCTGGTCAGAATACGGTGGAGTTGAAGATCCAGACAGGTAGACGTTCGAGGTCCGGATCGGTCAATCCGGAGCTTTCAGACCATTCTCAATTACTAGATGCACGAACGGCCCGGCCACCAACGCTGGTGGGGAAAGATGAACCCCAAATGACTTTAGCAACTCAATCCAACGATAACACGGGGACGAACTCCTCATTACCATTGTCCATGCATCAAGCCGTGCGCAACGTGTCCATTGGGACAATCAACGACGACATACCGCCAAACTTGAATCTCGCTAGAGAGATAACTGCAGTGGAGGAAGATGATAAGAATGCGGCTTCTAAAATGCTTTCACCGTCCCGTTCGCCAATCGGCAAGGTACCATCGGCACCAGACAATCTGGGCAGGCCGCATCCAGGGACGCTACCATTTCGGGCAAGGAACGTATCAGTTCCAAATCCTGATATATACACCGACTCCCCGGCAACGCCGTCGAGTAACGCATTTCCCACGTTGGATTTCCAGAGAGGTATCGCAATGGCTTCAATTAATGCTTTGCCTACACCGACCGCTGTTAATTTTGGTTCGAGTGGGCTGCCAAGCGATGGCCTCTATTTGTTCGATAGTTACATTCACTCCCCCACTAGCCCTGGTTCCCCCAACCCGCTCGCCCCTAATTTTCCTCTTCCGCTAGAGCCATGCCCCGAATCCTTTCTTCTACGACCATATTGGCTCATGCGGTGTATCTATCAAACAATTGCTCATCCCCGTGGCGGGTATCTCTCGACAAAACTATTCATTCCTCGGGATGCCTGGCGCGTCAAGAATGTGAAAATTAGGGCTGTCGAAGAGAAGGTATCGAATTGCGATCTGCTTACTGCAGCTTTACTCAAGCTATCTAAAGTTGATACATATGACGCAGACGCTGTTCTAGAAGAGATGCAGGCATTTGAGAGTGTGCTTGATCAGGTACAAATGACATTGTCCAAAAAAATGGGTAGCGAAGTGGGTGTACAGGGCGCAATGTCCCTCTTCAAAGCCGCACAAGCCCTCGAGGATACAACTGCAGTTGACGCTCCTCTAAGAGCTTCAAATGGACAGAGCAAATCATATTTAAGCTCCTGGCGCAAGCTACGATCCAAAAATTCCGGGTTTGGTGCAGGCTCAACAACGTCCGGGTCTAAAGAAGCAAGCAAAGACCACTTGACGATGAGCTCGCTTCCAATGACTCCATTACCGGACACTCAACCTCATAAACGGGACATAGCGCAGGTGCATTTCAGTGGACCTAATGCAAACTACATGAATGCACTAGCCCGACTTTGCGATGCCGCTCAGGTGTTAGGTAGGTGGACCAGAGCAAGTTAGTTGCTTTTTATTTTTACTAACACCTGCTTCTCCCCAGATCAAATCGCCCAACAGGTTGAAGATCCTGGTCTTAAACATTCTTCGCAGACACTCGTCGGGCTCGAACTTAGTACACGCCATGCCGCCGAATTTTTCGGCTTCTATATTTGCCGTTTTGCGCTAAATGATATTGGCATAATGCTTGACAAGTTCATCAAGAGAGGTAGCGAATGGGTGCTACTATAGACAGGGGCGATTTTACTTTCGAATGATTCACTCACATCTTTTTCTCGGAACTTGAATAAATTCCATATCCATTGATGCCGTAATCTGAATCATAATCGGCACTTTCCATTACAAGGACTGAAATCAGCCTGGTCTTCCTGCGTTTTGACGTGAACCATCTGCCCTACATGCTATCGTTTGACCTGTGTATGTACAGATATATAAACTTTGCATGCGTATACGTGTATCCTAGACCTGGTCGAGTTTTCAAGAACATGTGCATGTGGGTAGTCGCTCGAGACATGAGGAAACACTCTGATCTCCATGCTCCTAGATAAACAATTAGATTGAGACTATGACTACAGCGTGGACTGAAGGCGAGATTCAGCAGGCACATCAAACCTTCAAACCCTCTGCCCCGTAGACCTGAGACAGATCTGACGCCGCCTCTCCGCATCACGAAGAATCTCCGCGGATAACTTCAAGCTTGGAGCAAGGTGGGCATATCTATCGACCTCCGCTATCACGCTGGATATAACACCGTCGATGCGGAATGTCGAGGGTAGTAAGGTCGAAAGCGCAGGGGACATAGTTGCGCCCATGATCAGTAATGATTGTGAGACCATTGATAAGGCGCCTTGCCATAAATATGGCAGGTGACCTTCGCGGTGACTAATTATGTGGTCCAGCTGATGTAGGGTGGCTTCCAGGCATCGTCGGCAACATTCCCTCACCCAGGGATCAGCAGAAGCTTGCTCGTTCTCAAATACAGCTAGAATATATGGTCGGTAGATGATGGTCCGACATGCAAAGTAGCGTAGCCGGAGGACAGTTTGGACAGAATTCGAGATAGGGGGGTGGGAGAGAGGGAATCGGACGGGTTGGGGAAGGCCCTCATACCACTGGGAGAGTTGGAAGTCTAGCTCCGAGACTATAGGCCCTAGGGAGGCAAGAGTGAGAGTGCTGTCTTTCTGATAGATCATGTGGCTAACTCGGTTGAGTAGTCTCCGTAACGCGATCTCAGCCAGAAAGTACCAGAGCTCGTCGCGGCCGACAGGCCTTGTGAGTTTATCTCGGTTACCCTCGTCGCCCTGGTCCTCGTCGTCATCATCTTCGTCGTCATCATCCTCATCGAACCCTCCAGGAAGGTCGACTAATTCTTCAAAATTCACGATCCCCGAATGAGGTAGATCCAATTCCGCCAACATATCACTTTCGTATAGGAGGGCATTCCAGTAGACCCTAACGCTTAATTCTCTCCACTGAGCGGGAACGCGAGAAGGATTGCCGAATAGTAACTGTAGCTTCATACTAGCATTCGAAAGTAACGTCCAGGCCTCGAGTGGCCGAACCAAATAGAATAGATAGGCGGCTGCTAAAATTATGCACTGCGCGGAAACGACTGAGTTGCGCATCAAAACAGATGGCAAAAGACTCCACGCCGCCATAAAAAACGATAATCCTGGAGGATCCCTGTCCGTTGACATCAAAGCGATGCTTCCATACTGCGTGGCACAACCGAGAGCCAGAACCAAGAGCACGACACAGCTTTCTGGCCCCTCTCGGAATCCCACAGAAACAGCGACGCTATAATATCGCGGCCAGGTGTATGGGTTTACGCAAGCGTACCAGACGTTGACTCGCTCAAAAAAGGCTTCAATATAATCTGCTGCGCAGGATAGCTCGAATGCGACGGGAGATGTCATTCTGAGTGGCTCGCGCGCCATTTCTAGCTGTAATAGCGTCTGAGGATCATATGGACGAGCGACTAGGTCCCGAATCAGGGGCCAGTTCAGGAGATTAAGTGCAGGTGTGGTGTGCACTTTGGGCATGGTTGATATGCTCGTGGGTGGGTTTGTCCATGAGGCGAGGCCGGCAATGGAGGTAGTTTTCACCGCTGCGGCTAGGTTACTCGACGATTTTGTAGCCGCGTCATCGCTACCAATGTTGGTGTCGTTGCTGGTTGTGGGAGAGGTCGAAGACAGTGGAAAGTGAGCGGTTTGCGATAAGCTGGATTGCAACAGCCCTTCAATCCTTGTGAGCCTTTCAATGATCAACTTATCTCCGGCATCTAGTTTGATGCCAGGTTCTCTATAAACACAATCTGCATCTAGATCTGTGCAGAGCTGACACTTCGGACGTGCCCCATTGCACCTTGTTTTCCGTAGACGACAAATTTGACACTATTGCGTAGTGGTCAACAACAGTGGTCGAAAACTTGTGGCCAAGGCTGGGGGATTTGGCGACAGTGTAGGGGAGGGCTGCTAGAGTGCCTACGCCGGAACACTGGAAAGGGGGAAAAGTAGAAGCCAGATGCTGGGACAGAAGAAAGAAAGATACATACGGCAATGGTAGCGCGCCTTCGGGGATATTCCATCACCTCGGAACTGGAGCGCTTCTTCTTGCTCCCCAGTTCATTCGAGACGGCCGAGGAGTTTGAATCAAGAGCCACTTCCCTGTCCCTTTCCGGCGAAGTAGACATGGTTGTAGATTGGGGGTTGTTTCTTTAGCCAATATAAGAAACGAATCTAGAAGTTTCAGAGCAAGAGTAAACTGGTGAAAGAGAATGCGCTTCAGATATCGATAAGATCAGCATGCTGTTCTGAATGCTATACAGGCAATTCGAAGTGGCTTCGGTACCCTAGGCATTTTACGAGGTTCGAAGCGCTCAAGATGTTCCTTGCAGTCGCGGCTGAAGGGGTCCTGACAGCGCCTCAGTCGCAATGATATACCTATTCAATTGTCGAGTCCAAAACCGGATTATGCAAGGCAGCAATGCGACAACATGATTGAAAGGGCAACGAGATAGTGCGGGAGCGGTGGTTAGGGTAAGGATGGTAGAAGATCGTCGACAAGGTAAATATAAAAGGTCTCAAATTTGTTATAAACCTATCTCATCGTTTTGCTGCTCTCGGATGCGGGGAACCAAACCTTAGCAGCTTGAAGGTCCAAGGAACCTGGAACCAAGTGTGAAGTGACAATTATCAAATGATTGCGGAGAAAGAGGCTGCATATTCATCCGACATTAGCGTGGTCATTAAATGGTCATACAATAATGGTACAAGAAGAACAATGTTGACTGTGGGGATAATCCTGGTCTGAACGTGACCAAGGACGAACACCTGGATCAACTGTTGTCTTTAATATGGCCATTTCGCAATTATCCTGGGTCCTGTTGTTCAAGTTTGTATTCATGGAAAAGTTTGGTATGGTATGTGATTCGTTTACCATCCCCAATACGGTCAGCTGTCCGTGGTGGATGCTCAACGGAGCTGTCTGATTTAATTTGTAAGGACCGATATTATTCGCTGTTCTCGAGGTTATTCCGAATTTCCGTCCAGTAGCAGTAGCCAGGAGCAAATTGGATGGTATCCCCGAGGTCGAGTCTCCTGTCAGAGGGAAACCAAAGATGGCCGTGGCCAAATCGGTATGTAAAAGTAAAGTAAGAATAGTACGTTCCTGTGGTACCAGGTAGTTGAGTACGTATTGTCTGGGTCGCGATGAAACTATTCTCAATTGGGGCCAGTGCCATGTGGTGCCCGTGCCTTGTTATTTCTAGATTAGGAATAGTGCAATAGGCGGGGGCGCGTTGTTATCTTCAAAACAAAGCGACGCGAAACTCGGCCACAGTAACCATCGAGGCACGCCTGGCACCTGTATTTCAACACCAACTTATTCCTTCGATCCATCTCAGATATCCTCGCATCTAGCATCTTGAAGAAGACCAATCTTTCGTGCGCATATCGATTGCATCACGTCCTCAGCGACATTCCTCAGCTGATAACTACTGTACTCTCCCCGTCAATAGTGGGCTGAATTCGACATCATGCCGAGACCGGCAGCAAAGCGCAACCGGTTGGCAACAGGGACATTGGGTAATTCCAAACCAGCCCAGGAAAATGATTCATCGCGAGATAATGCTGGGTCAAGAGATTTTTCCCGGTCTCCAAGAAGCGATGCAGTCGGTAGTTCGCGACTGGGATACATCGCTGACCCTTCTGAGGTTATACGACAATTAAGAAACCAGACACCTTTGGGGAAAGGGCAAGAATTTGCAATCGGGTCGTCACCAGGAACCGAACAGGGGGCGACAGGCAGCCGACCACCTACCCGGGCTCGCGGATACTCTTCCACCCTCTCTATTGCTGGGCGCAAGGGAGATACAAGCTCAAAAATTCCAGGAACCCCAGCCTTTGAGAGCTCGATACTGAGCAACTTCAGACGGCGACCTCGACAGGCGAGCATTTTACATATGATGCAGGCCGAGGACGGATCATCGGATTACGATGACGATGATTTTCTGGGCGGCTTGAGTCCAGAGGATGAATCAACACCACTGAATATATCGAGAGGCAAATCACTAGTGCTCAGACCGGCAGTATCATCTCCTACCAAAACGTCATCGCCTTCGAGTGGCAAGTCGTCGAAGCGAAAGCGATCGTCCGAGAAGCCTGAGGGTCTTCACTCACCCCCGTCACCACTGGCTGTTGCGAGTAGCGCACCTTTGTCGCCAGCTTCGGAATTGGGCAATGAAGAAAGAGAGACATCCGAGGCTCTGCCTTGTCTGCCAGAGTCTCCAGTAGCTTTCAGTCAGACAATGGCACCGCCTGTGAGCAGCCCTATGCCAAGCCTCACTCATGAATTTTCCACCCCAAATTCAAATCGGGCACCGTCGTATCGCCCAAAGCAGCCCCGAAACCCCAAATCCACAAACCAAACCGATATCAAGGTTCATGTTTCAACAGCAGCACTTCAAGATAGACTTTTACCTCGAAGGCGTCAGCGGAGGGTAGCACGTTTGGACGCGTCAGGTTTCGAAACGCTCAGTGATTCCGAGGAACATGATCTTCCCTCAGCCGCGCAGGACGAGGACGAATTGAGTTATTTACCTTGGAGGAAAAGCTCCCAGTCTCGACGAAAGCCAGCTAGTAATCCAAAGGCGCTGACTAGTGATCGGGCTCACCAGCAAGCGGGAACGACGAAAACAGGGAAGGGCTCTAAAGTAATCAAGCAGTACGGGACTGGCTCTCATCAGAATAAGAGCGTTGGCCAGGAAAATGGAGTAGCAGACATGTCCTCTCCCTTGTCGTCCGCGCTCGATTCAGACGAATTTGATTCAGACTTTCTCCTTGAGCAGGAAGTTCCGGTTAAGACATACTTGAGTGAAGAATTAAAGTCACAAGCCGCGAAATTTGCTGAGGTTGATCAATGGCAGATGGAGTTTGAGGATGTGGTCACTGTTGGCAGTCAAGATAACGCCATATTTAGATAGACCCTTGAAAACTAAGAGCTTGCCCATGTTCGTTCTTGGATTAAGCGCGTGCCATGGGAAGTACATAGTACACATACCTAATCAAAATCCATTATGAAAATATGGTGACGATAGGACAGTGTCAGGCTCAGATCCATGGGATATTGACCTAGAGTTCAGATTTAGTATGCAGATTTGAGAGCCCCGCTGTCAATAATGAAACCCCGCCAAACTTGCCGAGGAGGGCCGATATAAGCCGCTGTTGCATTGGATGGAGATAAAACAGCTATAATAAAGTCTCTCGAGTCTCCAACTAGACTACTGTCATCAAACTTCTTCCCCAAGTCATATGAAACATCCACATTAATAGCCATGACTTCTCTTGATGCCTTCATTGCGACCAAATACCCGGCTAAGGCTCATGCTCGCCGGGTTGCGGAGGGTCTCAAGGCTTTTGGTCACAGGGGAGGCGCCATCTATCTGGAAGCACAGAAAACTCGTCTGATTGAAGATAACGATGAGCCGGTACCATTTAGGTAAGGGTGTACTTCTACCCTGGATTGCACTTGAATAATCAGCCTTCGCTGTATAGTTATTTCATGGTGGAGTTTCTGATCGGCTGATTTCCGCAGACAGCGCCGCCCTTTCTTCTATCTTTCAGGATGTCTCCTCCCGGACGCGTCTCTGATATATGATATTGACGCAGATGAATTGACCCTTTTCATTCCCCCAATCAGCCCGGACGATGTTATTTGGTCCGGTCTTCCGTTGTCACCTGCCGAAGCCCTTGAGCGTTATGATGTTGACAATGTGCGGGAGACCACCGAGGTCAATGCCACATTGGCGGACATTGCCGTATCAAACGGGAACAAAAGCGTTGCTTTTGCGATCGCGGAGCAAATATCCAAGGTTACAAAGTTCGAGGGCTTCTCCGAAATCAGACTCGACATACTAAAGGGGGTTATTGAGAAAACCCGTGTCGTCAAAGACAGCTACGAGATCGCGCTTCTGAGAAAGGCAAACGATATCTCCGCTGAAGGCCATATTGCAGCTATCAAGGCCTCGAAGACCGCCAAAAACGAGCGCGAGATTGAGGCCGCATTCATTGCAACCTGCATAGCCAATGGATCCCGTGAAATGTCTTACCACCCAATCGTCGCCTGTGGCAAGAACGGAGCTACTCTTCATTATGGGAAGAATGATGAGGACTTGGTGGACCCGACAACTCAGCGAAAGAAGGACAACGTTCTCATTGATGCTGGCGGGGAATACCGCACCTACTGCGCGGACATCACTCGCGTGTTCCCTCTAAACGGCAAGTTCATGACTGAAACCCGCCAAATCTACGAGATAGTCTTGAAAATGCAGCTAGAATGCATTGAGATGCTCAAGGAAGGCGTTCAATGGGAAGACGTCCATGCGTACGCACATCGCATTGCAATCCAGGGCTTGCTCAAGCTCGGAATATTACGCGGCTCGGAGGACGAACTGTTCGACAAGCGGGTCAGCGTAGCTTTCTTTCCGCACGGCCTAGGTCATTACCTTGGAATGGACACCCATGATACCGGCGGAAACCCCAACTACGAGGACAAGGATACCATGTTCAGATACCTCCGTGTAAGAGGCCGGTTGCCGGCGGGGTCGGTAATCACTGTTGAGCCTGGGGTAACATTTCCTTGTGACTCCTTATCGTATCAGGTGCTAACTATTATTTGTTCAGATCTACTTTTGCCGCTTCATAATCGAGCCGTACATTAAGAATCCTGAGTTGGAAAAGTACATCGACGTGGATACTCTAGAGCGTTATTGGGCTGTCGGGGGAGTTCGTATTGAGGACAATGTTCACATCACGAAGAATGGATACGAGAACTTAACCACGGCCCCAAAGACCATTGAGGAAGTGGAGAGCTTGGCTGGGTAGGGATATAGCAAACCATAGTACAGCCATCGACAGATATATAAACCTGACTTCATACAACCATAAAGCATAAATTATATCTATGCAGGCTCTGTAGCTTTCCATTACACACTTGAGTCCATAGGATTTGTGGCAATACAAAGTACATTGAGACCGACCCGTTCAATTAGCTATAAGAATGTTTAAGTACCGATCCCGCCAGCCAAACATACGGACGACAGTAACGTCTAAACGGGCAAATAGGAAATGGAAATATCAAAGAATGATAGGACATTGTCCTAGTAGCGCCAATTCCCCACTTGCGACTTACTCACAGATATTACATCCTTGACATGGGTCGTTCACAGACCGCTGCGAAGGCGCTTCCTTCCGCTCCCCTTGGGAGTCGATTCTGCTTCCGCGCGATCTGCGGCGCGCTTCTCCCTCTGGTCTAGAACGACGCTGAGCACGTCGAAACAGAATTGTGGAACATCAAGACACAGCTGCTTGAAGTCTTCTTCAGCCTCGTGGCGAAGAACATGGCTTCTGAATCCCCAGAAGTTGGAAACTGGTTTACGTATAGTAGTGTCGTCAGAGTCTGTGTTATCGTAGACGTAGCGAGCGTAGGCAAGCTCGCCACGGCAGGAGCTGTTGATACGATGGATCTTAGAATGCGCGAGCGACTTAAGCACAGGGATGCCCAATTTCCCTGCAAGTGTGTATACGCGCGCATGTTTGAGGAGCTGCTCGCCGTCATCGGTGTCGTCTTCTGAGCCTTGTATGGAAGGAGAGGTGGAATAATCTCGAGTGTACTGGTATTGAAGGAAATAACCAAATGCTTCGACGTCGTCGTCTGGAAGTTCAATTCGGCGCTGTGGATTTTGATAAGTAAAACAGTCTGGCAATTCTGAGCGGGAATAAATGTTTGCGTACCGGACCATTGCCAAATGCTTGAACCTTCTCAGATAGCAGGGGCGATTCCAACAGCAAGCTCTGGTGAGCAGTTAGGATGGTCTTCTTCTCATCTGCTCCGATAATGAGCTCCACAATAGGCGATGTCAAGAAACTGTCAGGTGAAATGGTAAGCATATTATTGAATCGTGTGCAAGCTACCAATCAAATCAAACATAAAAAGAAAGGGAGGGTTGTGGAATTGAAGACCAAGCAGACTTACTCAAGGAAGTGAATGAGTTTCGCAGGCTGGGGCACCTCTACCGGCTGCGACTCAGCCTCAGCTGCTTGCGCATCTGGCAGAGCAATATCTTGTGTTTGTTCTTGAGCTTCGTTCCCTGCGCTGGGGGCGGGTGTCATCTCAGTGTCGACTGGGGGTTGGGTGTTTGTTTGCGGATCTTCCGTCCCAGAAACTTGAACTTGAGGAGTATCCATTGCGAATGCTACGCAGGAAGTTTGTCGTGGATCTAAGAGATGGCGCAGAAATGTTTTTGTCTATTGATCTTTGCTACGTCAATCAATGACAGCCGCGAAGCTCAATTGGAGTTCAAATAAAGCAGACAAGAGGAGCTACCTAGGTTCTAATGGAAGATGTCTCGCGAGTGTGCTCAATCTCAAAATGCTCAATACGCTCAATATGTTTAACCGAGTTTGGTTTGATGCAGCATTAGTCGCTGGACTGTGGACGCGTTTTGTAAAAATTGTTGATAGTATGCTTGTCTTGTAACAGTGTAAACAGCTCCGTTGCGAGAGCATTGAACCACGTGACTTGGCTGGTGTTGCCCCTGCCAAGACCATTTATCATGATGGGCAGTCCCGGCCCGGGCAGGTCACCCTTGGGCTCATCAAGTTAATCATCAAAGGTTGATAACTAGTTATTTAGTTAGTTAACTAACTACTTCGTAGAATCAACATTAATGCCTTGGTGCTTCTTCGTCGGCGGTCCAGATCGACCGGGTCGAAACTCAGCTGAATCAGGTAATCATGCTCGTCGAGGTCTTGAGGATATCCATTGACTCTTGTACCTACATTGTACCCAGGTAGATACATTGCTACTTAGCAAGATCAGATAATAATGCGGGCAATCAATAATAATGAAACACAAGTGTAGTCTTACAGTTCACCTGGAAGGGATTTGACCTATATATAGCTTCCTAAACAACACATAGATTCTAGCACTTATGGACTAAAAAGAAAGCAAACCGCCACGAATATGAGATTGATTTTAAATTTCTGAGCAGTTAAGTACGGAGTAGACTTGTACTGGACGGAGATCAGGAAGGCTGCCGCCGAAGCTGATGTTTGGATCCACACGAATACTACGTAATGATTTAGAACGAACTTCTCTCTTTTTTGTTCTGACGCCCAACCAGCTGCCACTTTCCATGTCCCGTTCCCCTTTGCTTCATTCCAGAATCACTCAACGCTTCTTTGTCAGTACTTCGAACAAGTATCTGCCCTACAGACGCAGTATGGCAACAACAATTATCAATCCACCCAGGGATCCGAACACTCTGAGCAACTATAATAACTGGATTTGTACCCATACCACCGCCAACTTCAAAATCCTTTTTGAACAGAAGAAGCTCATTGGAAATGTCATCCATAAGCTCAGATCGACTACCAATGCTGAGACAAAGGAGATCGTCCTCGATTCCAGCCATGTGGATATCGGCGAGATCCAGGTCGCTGGGAACCCCGCCAAGTGGGAGCTTCTTCCCCCCCTGGGTCCATATGGCACTGCATTGAAGATCAAGCTCGACCAACCTGTGAAACTTGATGAGATAATTGATGTCAACGTACGCAGGTCTCGACCGTGGACACTACCTGTTATTGGGACTGATAGACTGACAACCTGCCCAGATTTCTGTCCAAACAACCGAAAAATGCACTGCCCTCCAATGGCTCACCCCCGCCCAAACATCAAACAAGAAGCACCCGTATATGTGTAAGTAGTCATCACTATGCCCTCGTCTTCGCTATCTTGATCATCGCTCATGTTAGCTGGGAAAGTCTCTCAATGTCAGGCTATCCATGCGCGGTCGATCTTCCCGTGTCAAGATACACCTGATGTGAAATGCACATTTGACTTTAATATTACCTCTTCTCTGCCTGTGATTGCCAGCGGACTACCTGTGCGCGAATCGTCCAGTGGCCCGAAAACCGGCGAGAGTAGCCTTTATAAGTTTCACCAAAAAGTCCCTATTCCAAGCTATCTATTTGCCCTATCCAGTGGGTAAGTGCAAGTTGCAACTCTGTTAATTGGACCCATCTGAGAATTGACAGTGATATCGCGGAGGCTTCCATTGGACCTCGAAGCGTGGTTGCGACTAGCCCCGATAAGCTTCAGGAATGCCAGTGGGAGCTCGAGGCTGACACAGAAAGATTTATAACTACAATTGAGGTTGGCTCAAGATATTTTGTACTTTGGGTTCTGTTATTAATTGTGCCAGAAAATTATCTATCCTTATGCCTGGGGCGAGTACAATGTCCTGATTCTTCCACCGAGTTTCCCGTACGGGGGCATGGAGAATCCGGTATTTACTTTTGCGACACCTAGCATCATTTCCAAGGTTGGTGTTTTAGCACCTAGGACTACGGTCTATCCCAAGTGCTAAACGAAGCTTAAGGATCGAGAAAATATCGACGTTATTGCTCATGAGCTTGCGCATAGTTGGAGTGGCAACCTAGTCACCAGTGCCTCATGGGAGCATTTCTGGCTTAACGAAGGTTGGACTGTCTATTTGGAAAGAAAGGTAAGCTTACAATACCTTTTACCACACGAACATATCTTTGAACATTGCTAACCGCTCCAGATACTGTCTGCCATGTGAGATACCATTCTAATATGTTCTCAATGCTTTCATGCCAGCTCTTATTGACTATCCCCATTTTAGACACGGCGAAAATTACCGTCATTTCTCTGCCATAATTGGTTGGAAGGCTCTCAAAGATTCCGTAGAGCACTACGGCCAGGACCATGAATTCACCAAGCTAGTGCCGAATCTCAAAGGCGAGGATCCAGACGATGCGTTCTCGAGCGTCCCGTATGAGAAAGGGTTCAACTTTTTGTTCTACTTGGAAAACCTTGTTGGAAAGGAAAAGTTCAACCATTTTATTCCCCACGTATGTTATAGAGGCATCTTGGCTGCAGGCGTTGCTGACTATATATCTAGTATTTTACAAAGTTTAAAGGGAAATCTGTCGATTCCTACGAGTTCCGATCCACGGTCGAAGGATTTTTTAGGCCTGATAACGAGGCATCAAAGTCCTTGCAGGACGTGGATTGGGATGCCTGGTTTTACAAACCTGGCCTGCCTCCCAAACCAGACTTTGATACCTCCTTGGTTGACATTGTGTATAAGCTGGCTGGAAACTGGAAGTCCCTTCCCGAATCATCATTCCAACCTAAGTTAAGCGATATCCAGGACTTAACCGCAAATCAAATTGTGGTTTTCTTGGAACAAGTTCTTGGCTTTGAACGACCTCTAAATGCCGGTCTATCGAAGCTTATGGGCGAAGTCTACGGGCTCGCTCAAAGTAAAAATATTGAGGTTTCAAACCTATATTTCCAGGTCGGCCTCGAGGCCGGCGACAAGAGTGTAATCGAGCCTACCACAGATTTGCTCGGAAAGATTGGGAGGATGAAATTTGTGCGACCTTTGTGAGGATACTTGATCGAAAGCATTCGTGGAGAAAGCTAATGAAAGCACAGGTACCGAGCCTTGCAAAAAGTTGATCGTCAAACGGCGATTGACACCTTCGAGAAATACAAAGGTTTTTATCACCCTATCTGCCGGGGCATGGTCGAGAAGGATCTTTTTGGTAAAACGGATGCCTGATTTCACAAGGCAATCCGTACCTAATCACCATGACTATCCCCCTTACTCGGTAAGGACCCCAACGGATATAACGATGCTAGGTGGAACTTATGCCTTGATTGATTAGTTCCTGCTTCTGTTTTTGATCTCGGGCTCCTTACCCATACCCCAACAAAACTGGACAGAATCTATCACACAGCGTGTAATGCAAAGAACTTGTCATCCTAATATATAGTCCAGGGCCTCGGCGATCATGATAACGCTTGGTGAATTTCAAGCCCTTAAATTGATAGCCTTAGTTCCTGCTTCTACCTTTTGATACCAGGCTCCCTACATATGCCCAATCAACGACTTAAGACACTGGTTGGGCTTCGTCACGCAGCGCATGATGTAAGGAACATAAGCTATTCAGATCCTCTAACACCTCGATCTAGTTCAGTTTGCTTGGTAAGTTTTACCCCGAACAGGTTCACCCCTACATCTACAAGCGCGCCAATCACTCCGCAGCTTGATCTTATACAGCGTGACGAACATTTGCGCTTCAACAAATATCATACAATTGAGGTCCTCCCCGTGGTCCAAACATATAGTACAGTGAATGAATGCGAAGATCACAACTATAAATGCCTCACTCATCGCTTGCTCTCTACTAGCAGCCTATCTAAGTCAGAACGAGAAAATATCTTAGCCTCGCCGCCCTTTGACCCTAATTGGAAAATCAAATCCGCCTCCTCCACCTCCTCCAGTTCTGAAAGTACTCGTCGCATATAAGCAACGACACGCGCAACCTTCTCCCACTCTATCTCCTTCCCACCCGACCCATTAGAGCTCGCCTTCCACAAATTCCTCCACACAGCAGCACCTAATACCGCATCCCCCTTGATAAGTCCCTCATCGTACGCAGCAAGAACACCGCGCCATTGAATAAAAAGATCCTTCAGGAACTTGTTCCTGATCGTACGACTTGTCAATCCATGCAAAACATCCATGCGATTCTCCGCATTATGCGAGAAGTGATCGATCAAATGACGCGAGTATGTCTGTAGACTTTCACGGTTTGGCAGCGCACGCAACCGAACGGTCAACAGATACATGTGCAGAAATGTAACCTGAGACCAAGTAGAGAATGTAGGGACAAGACCCAGTTCTAGATAAACCAAACCAGTTAGTTAAGTCAACATTCTCACTGCCCCCTTCCCCTCAATTCAACTTCAAGTAGGGAACATGGGAAAGTTAATGACGAACCTGTGTACCACCATCCCTCCCCCACACCCAAGTCCTCTCCAGCCTCCGTCTTAGGAACCTGCGCCCCCTTCTCCTGTAGCTGGGGGATTCTGTAATCGGCTTGGTTGGAGCAAGCCTCGAAGAGCCGCTGGGTCATTCCGTACGCCACATAGGTTTCAGCCGCGGTTCCTGACCGAGGGGCCATCGCCCGCGCCAGTCGGGAGGCGGATCGGGAGTCCTGTGCATTTCCGGCGGTGCATGAGATAGAGGTTTGTTTTCGGATGTGGAGGTTGGAAGGAGAGACTTTTGGGGTCGCGGGTAAGGTGCACAGGGAGCGTCGGGAGATTCTGGATGACGCAACTCCGAACTGGCGATTAAGGGATAGGGCCTGTAGACATATGATTAATTTTTTTTCGAGGGAAGCACGACGAGCGGTTGAAGGGGAAGAGGTAAAGTGAAGATTGATACCTGAAGTCTACCGCATTGGGTGCTTAGATCTCGAAACCATATACCATTTGGGTGTCTGGAAGGCATCTTGGTATCAAGAAGTAATAATCAATTAACCAATTTCTCGATTCGAAGACTAAAGCTTGAGAGCTTTCAAGGGTAATGATACAAAAAATGGATGATGATGTCGAGTGTTTGCACTGTTTGCTGATATTTCCCATTCAAGTTTATTCTCATTGGTGGACAAGATCCGAGGAACTATCCATTGGAACTTGGGACTTGGAAGGTTGTCGGATTATACTCCAGGCTACGTACGTATGTACTCGGTCAGACGGAGTACTGAGTGATTGGTAGTCCTGAGTACGTGAGCTGCAGCTGATGTCTAATGCCTTATCAATATGTGAGTAAATATATGGTATTGAAATATCCATATGAGTGGAAAACTCCCAGTTCCGGCCTACAATTGCTACAAAATAGTAATGTTGGGTGCGTGAGACGCCTTGTTAAATGCGACACGGGCGTTGGCTAGGGGTCGATTGCCCTACGTGGCTAGAGACTGACCAGCACTGCTCCTGGGAGCCGAGGGCTAGATATAGCATGCGTCGATCGGTTCCTCATGGATGCTTTTGATCCGGCGAAAGTCTCTTTCACATCTGTATGTTAAGTGAAAGGTCTCGGTCTTATGTAAATCCCTCCTTAACCATCCTTACTCGCCGAGAGTAACTCGTTCTAAATGCGCATCAATCACAGGAAGAATCCCGGAAAGCCTATTTGGGTCTCTCATGATGGCGGGTATGTCATCTCTTGCATGCACCAGTTTCTGCATTGATGTGTTAGCTTCCGCTTTGAGATTCAGTGACGACCACGCATTTGAACCCACCTGTCGGACTGCTTCATAGTCGCATTCTCGAGCTTGATATTCCCTAATGACTTCTGATTTCTCAAAGTCGACATACACTCTTGTGTCCCGAAGCCGAAAGAGAACGTTGTCTAATCTCATGAAGAACCTTGAAAGGAGAAGGAGCCTACTCGGCATCACTCGGATTTTGCAAGACAGCATAGCGATCCCGTTGTCAGCAAGTTCATCTTCGTATAGTATTACTTCATCGAAGAATAGTATAGGATCAGGGCGTTTCAACAATTCGATCGGTATAGGAGTCGATGTCTTTTTGAAGTCACGGCCCTGCGTAGATATAACAGTGCCCTTGTAGTCGGTGCTATATGACCAGTCAAATGGTTTGACGATTTCCTTGATACCTTCGTGAGTTGTCTCTCTGGAGTCCGTCAGCAATCAGCAGTTTACCTCACAGGACTAGGAGCAGCAAGAACTTACCTGCTTTTCTGCCACTCGCCTGAGTACGCTACTTTCAACATAGACTCGCCTGTTTTGTCAACGCGATCTAGAGCGTCAAACGAGTTGAAGTTGATCCCCCATCCGCTCTTTTCGTGCTCGATCGCCACGAAATTATCGCCGAATATCATCTCAGGCGGGGCAATACCAAGCTTTTTGGTCATTACCTCGATGGGCTCCGCTTTGAGGATCGGAAGCCTTTGCGTCGAGATCTTGAAGCCTTTGACATTAATAGAGTTCGGTTTCTGCGAGGTAGGCGATACAGCAGCCGTGTTTCCCGTAATGGGCACAGGAGCTGTGCTGTTATGGGATGTCATGCTCTTTTCAATGTTTATCTGAGAATAATCCTGCGCCAGTGGCTCTTTGCTTTTGAGTTATTGGAACCGTACACGGTCGATAGTAGAAAATGAATCGTCTTAAGCTCCTCGCGAACTGGTTGCGGACTGCGGAGTTCGTTGAATACCCCGCGGTGTCCGGAGAAAGAGCTGACCCGAAGTGTTGCCGTGGTGATGGGCTTAGGGCCAGGCCTCCATAAACACCCTTTCTCTGAACGAGAGTTCCTCTCCCCATCGACAATTAAAGAATTCCGACTTTGAGTTCCTGTATACTTCTGGCTGAACTCTCAAGAATGTTTGCATAGAGGATATTCTCTTACATCAGTTCCCGTCTCACTTGCTTCTCCTTTAAGCCCAAGTTCACTTCTTGGGATCTCCATCAATGGCGACCAAGACCTTGGAAGCTCGCTTCGAGCACCTCTCTGTCAAGGAAGAAGCCGGCCATGGGAATAAGGCTGGCTTTCCAAAGCATAAGGTATAGCGGCGGCGCATCATATATGTCAAAAGAACCACCTGCTAATGCTCCGATGCTAGAGCTCCCTATCAACTGCCGTGTCCCACGCGGGACTCGGGGGGCAGCTGACCAGCGGTGCCAATCGGTCAAATCTGCTCAAGCTGGCCTTGCAGAATACGAATGAGAACAAAGTAAATGCGATGAACGTTGCCCACTCCCCTGGCAAAGGCACTCAGAACCCTTCACACCTGCGCAGTCTAGACGAAAATGGGGAGGAGCCAACGCCCAGAAAGTTGCATCTCGGGATGTTCGAAATAGGAAAGCCTTTGGGTAAGGGGAAGTTTGGTCGGGTATATCTGGCCAAAGAGCGCTCATCCGGTTTTGTATGTGCGCTCAAGGTTCTACACAAATCTGAATTGCAACAGGGTGGAGTCCAGAAGCAGGTCAGACGGGAGATTGAAATTCAAAGCAACTTACGCCACCCAAATGTTCTTCGTCTATACGGGCATTTCCAGGACAGCAAGCGAATATTCCTCATCTTGGAATTCGCTGGTCGAGGAGAGCTGTACAAGCATCTGCGCAAGGAGCACCGCTTCCCTGAGTGGAAGGCCGCCCAGTATGTTGCGCAGATGACCTCCGCACTCAAATACCTGCACAAGAAACACGTCATGCACCGTGATATCAAACCAGAAAATATCCTGGTTGGTATTCATGGGGAAATCAAGATCAGCGATTTTGGATGGAGTGTCCATGCTCCCAACAACAGACGACAAACGATGTGTGGAACATTGGACTACCTGCCTCCAGAGATGCTTAAGCCTGGTTCCCAGGACAATTTCTACAGTGAAAAGGTTGACCTGTGGAGCTTGGGTGTTTTGACTTACGAGTTCCTTGTAGGGGAAGCGCCCTTTGAAGACACTCCTGTCATGACACAAAGAAGAATTACTCGAGCAGATATGGCTGTCCCTTCCTTTGTAAGCGCCGAAGCTAGAGACCTTATCAAAAGAGTAAGATACTGCATTAAACAATTTCTGTTCGTCACTAATGTTTTCTAGTTGCTTGTGCTTGACCCCGAGAAGCGGATCTCGCTTGATGATATTCAGAAGCACCCATGGATTCTCAAGCATTGCTCGAAAGATGACAGAAGCATGAAACGGAGTTCAGCCTCCTCGAAGGAAGGCAAAGCATGATGTGCATTTGCATAACAAGGGGTTTTGGTGTTTGGTCTGTTTGCTCATTTTCGTCCTTTCTCATGGAGTTCGGTCATATGGAGTTGAATTGGAGTAATTTGCTTTGGCTGCAGTTACAAGGTCTTTGCTGCATAAGCGATCTGGAATACAGAATCTATCATCTTATCAGTGTCCTGAATATAATGCATTGTATATGATACATTGAAAACCTTTTAACGCCACATTTACAACGACAGTTGATGAGGAAAGAAGAGTCTATATAATACTGGTGGTATGAGGTCTTATCGATAAATTTCGTCAAATGGCCGAGTGTCCCTGAAGCAACTGTCCCACACTTCATTTACAACTCTCTCAGCGTGGGCTTTATCTTGACACATCGGCCGTCCTTGCACTGATAGGATAGCTCTCCGTCGAACGCATTCTTGGTGTTGTTGGGTTAGCTTCCACTGGCCTCTTCGAAAGAACTCACGGGCCCATCGACATTCTCCACTAAGCGAGCTCGCTCGAATCTGTTTACTATTAGCGTCCCCGACCGTATGATACTATGGTTGAGCACCGAATAACACTTTACCTCTGTGCAAGCTGCATGCCTGAGGTTTCCAAGCCAATTGACTTTGAATCTTAAGTGATCGTAGGCATGAACCATTTCATGAGCCAATGTATCCTCCAAATGACCTTGATCTTTCATTTCGTTTGCGCAGAGAAGGATTCCATATTCGGGATCGAAGCCTCCAGCTCTTCTATTCATGCACCGACGGCAGTATATGTTATGACTTGAAAGATCGCCTCCTAGCTGTCGGATGCTGTCGCTCATATAGCGGATTGTTGGACCTTTCGAACACGACTTGGTTAAGAAAAGTATTGTCGAAGGGCAGGATTGAGGCGAGGCCACGAGTAGCGACTCACTAAATTTCAATAAATAGTCTTTCTGCTCGTCGCAGCGCTTGCAGTCTGCTGTTTCGTCTCGGATGTCTCGTGCAACGCGGAATTGTTCCTTTCCTTGCTCTGACATCCTCCCCATCAAGATGTTGAAGATATTGCGCCAATGCGTAAACGTGCTATCGCCGGGCTGAAAGTCAACCCGGTCATTTTTTTCAGGGGCCGGTGCCGTGCCGCCGGACTGAGGTCCCGACATATTGTTTTCGATGACTAGAAGCTTATAATTGATATGCAAGGTCGAGAGCGGACTCGGCGAAGCTCTCCGCATTTTACCTAAGCGGTGTCCCACGGCAGAAAGAAAAGATTGTCCAAGTTGCCCGCAAATGAAATGAGTCAACTAAGTATAGTATAAGATACGAACGAGACTGATTTTGTTCTTGTTTTGCCTGACGGCACTGAGAGGTGTAACATACTGGCGAATCCGTCTCATTTCTCAACTTCGCTCTCACAATGGTCTCAGAGCGCCTTACCATTGTCATCAAACTAGGTGCGGGGATTCCATGACCCATATGTTGAAATCTGGAATTACGTACTAACCTTTGGTTTCTCAAATAGGTACAAGCTCCATTGTGGATGAGAATACTCATGAACCTATATTATCAATTCTCACTCTCATTGTCGAGACCGCTGCAAAACTTCACCGCGATGGTCATAATGTCGTCTTAGTATCCTCGGGTGCTGTTGGCGTGGGGTTGCGGCGAATGGATGTGGATGAGAGGCCCAACTATCTACCTCGTATACAAGTATGAGAATATACAGGGATCTATTCTATATATAGCTAATCAGAACCTCAGGCATTAGCAGCTGTTGGTCAGTGCCGACTCATGAGTTTATGGGATGGTCTATTCTCACATCTTCGTCTTCCGGTGGCCCAAATATTGTTGACTCGAAATGATATCGCCGATGTAAGCTCTAATCCTTGAACCGTGTTAGATCCTCACTGACAGCAAATAGCGAACCCAATATCTCAACGCCCAAAACACATTTGCGCAACTGTTTGATATGGGAGTAATCCCTATCGTCAATGAAAACGACACATTGGCAGTTTCGGTAGGTTATCTCTTGCAATGGAGCAATTGGATATGTATATGCTAATAAACGACTGCCCAGGAAATCAAATTTGGTGACAATGACACACTGTCAGCGATCACGGCCGCAATGGTCAAGGCGGACTACCTCTTTCTAATGACTGATGTGGACTGTCTTTATACTGCAAACCCACGCACCAACTTAGATGCGCAGCCCATTGAGGTAGTATCGGATATATCCTCTTTGGAAGCAGATGTTTCGTCTGCAGGCTCCTCGCTTGGGACCGGGGGCATGAGCACGAAAATTACAGCCGCGAGACTGGGAACTAGCGCTGGCGTGACGACAATAATCACCAAGAGCTCGAAACCCGGAAATATTCACGAAATCGTAAAGTATCTTCAAGAGTTAAGACGGAATGCTTCAGCCGATTCTTCGGGGTTAGATCGAACATCTCAAACATCGCCACCCCTTCATACTCGATTTCTCCCGTCAGAAACCCCGATTCAGTCGCGTTCGTTCTGGCTACTTCACGGCTTGGCGCCTCACGGTACGATATACATCGATCAGGGTGCTTATGCCGCACTTCTGAAGAAGGCGAGTCTCCTTCCGGCAGGTGTTTTGGAAGTGGATGGCCATTTTGGGCAGCAAGAAGCGGTTCGACTCGTTGTCGTGGAAAGGATATCTCCGGATTCTCTGAATGGTGACTTCCTTCACCAAGGCCAAGAACCCAAAGAGGTAGGTCGTGCATTGGTCAACTACGGCAGCCTCGAAATAGCCCATATCAAGGGCCACAGGAGTACCCACATACAGTCATTACTAGGATATGCGGATAGTGAATACGTTGCTCTCCGAGAGAACATTTCCTTCTTTGGACCTGACGAATCACCACGACGATAGACGCAGCCAACATCCATCCATCATTTCCCACCCACTATATCACGTTCCGTTCATGAAAAATGATTGAGATTCACCCTGCCAAAAGCGATTGATACCTCCTACCGCCATATTACCCTTTTATCTTATTTAGATTCGCTCTAGTATGCTTACCTACTGTATATTGATGTTTTTTTGGCAGCCAGTTGGGAAAGTCCTTAGAGGTCATAAACAATACATAAAAGCAAGCTGATTCCACAGCTCCTTGTTTGCACGATTCTTTCTTGCCAAATATTTGTGGAACAGTTCTTCAGCGGCTCACTGCATACCCGATCAAAATATTCAATAACTCAAGAATAATCTCATCTCGAACTAGCAGGATGCATCGCAGGGGCAGCCTAGGGTCGTTTTGTTAACGGCCAAAATCTTCATCTTTGATACTGAAAACAATAGGATTGGATAAGGAAGAAAATAAAGCTGTATCACATACAGTATTATCCCTCATGGTCACAGACAGCGTTTCGGAAGCAGTGAGCGTTGTCTCAACCGTCCCTGAATTCAGATATTTTGTCGCAATCTTGTACGGACTGGTTGGAAACTGAGGCGCTGGCGAGGCTGTTACGATTGCAGTTCCAGGCTTCTTGGCCAATGGAGCATATCTTGTTGGTCCAGTCTGCAGAGGATATGGAACCGTATACGGATCGACAATGACTTTTCGTTTCCTTGCACCCAGATCATCATGCCCTTCAGGCTCACTGTCGTTCGCTCTAGGCTTGAGATCGGCCGAGAAGGGGCGAGAGTCCTTCCAGGTTGCTGTTACAACACTGTCGGCATCGAGACCAATGTTTGCTAGTACGGATGGGGTTAAAGTGATGATGAGAGTGGCCATGAGTATGATGCGCATTATGAGGTATGTTATAGATAGATGGAACCGAGAGTAAACAAGGTGTCAGGTGAGAACGAATGACAGCAACAGCGAAGAAACCGCCAGATATACTAGTCAGTCAAGTAGATGGGCCAAGATGAAAGCTCATTGTTTTCCATAAATACCTCAAAGCACTCTGTCATTATCCCTTCAAGGCTTCAGGTATGCGGGCCTGAATTGAATTATTTGCCTGAGAAATAAGGTATTAAATTAAACAGCTAAGGCAGTAAGGCACCAATCAGCTCTGCGAGGTGGCGTGATCATCGTTGGGGAAGAAGCTCCACCAACTCTAGGGTTGCCGGCGCCGATATGTACGTCGGGATTTGAACGGCGAATAGTCGCGCGACTTTATTTCTCAACCTTACAGTAATGGCCCTAGACAGATTACAGATTGGGGATTAACTTACTCGTTACTTGCTCTCCATATTCGGTCCTTGTATACGCACACGAATCCATCCTTGCTGTCCAATTCAACACAACATGAACGATCTAAGCTTCTGGGCTCTGTTTGAAACAGTAGCTACGAAGCTGCTTGAAGGCAGCCCTTTGGGTATCCTTATCGCGGTGGTTATTACCTTCGGAATTCCTGTCCTACTTCATCTTGTCTTCTACCGAGCGGTAGCTTCTCCGCCGTCCAGTAATTTCCTCCTTCTCGGTCCCAGCGGAGCAGGAAAGACTGCTCTTTTAACTCTAGTGTGTGACCTCATCCCCCTCCTCTCAGCCCAAAGAATGTCGGCGTCGACTAACGTTAGTATCGAACAGCTTGAAGCAAAGTCATCATTCGCGCCAAAACCGAAATCGCAACCCACCCATACTTCCCAGACCTCAACCCTAGCTACCATCCGCCTCCCCGTCTCCGTCCCCATCGGATCCAACAAGTACCGATCTGTCAACGATACCTCCCTGCAAGAAGCTCACCGGAACCCCACCAAGTACCGCGTGAGAGACACTCCGGGCCATGGGAAACTGCGAGGATCTCAAGGCCTCTCCGAGCTCCAGGCGATGTCCACATCAAAGGATATCAAGGCGAAACTCCGCGGTATCCTGTACATGATCGATACAGCTGCTCTTTCTGAAACCGAGTCTCTGAGAGACGCAGCATTGTACCTGTATGACGTGCTCTTGGTCCTCCAGAAGCGGGCCCTGGGACGAGGAAAGTCCTCGCTAAAAGCTGCTGCGGAAGTTCCTGTCCTCATTGCGGCTAACAAGCAGGATCTCTTCACGGCCTTGCCCCCCGGATCCGTGCGTGAGAAGCTAGAGGCGGAGATTGATAGCATTCGCAAATCTAAGAGCAAAGGGCTTATGAATGCTAGTGCTGATGCTGGGTTGGGTGAAGGGGATGATGACATTTTAGGTAGCTATGATGTGAAGGACACATTCAACTTCAAGGACTTCGAGGAGGAAATCGGAGTCAAGGTTGACGTTGTCGGCGGGGCTGTTAAGAGTGACGAGGGAGATGAAGCTGGGGCTGGTGTACGGAAATGGGAGGAATGGGTCGGTCAATGTCTGTGATGCGATATATTGATGGACAGCTGTTAGTTTCCCAGATACCACATTATCATTTCAACATTACGGACACGGGCACAAGGTTCGGGGTTGGTTTAATCTTCATTCGGATATAATGATCTATGAACTCTCTAAGGGTATATGTTAAATAATAAGATCCCAGTGACTCCACTCTGCCTTGTTAGTTGCATGTGTTGAACCCAATCCAGCTTTTATTATCCGAATTATGAGAAAATGCGAATCGAGGTTGATGCCGTGAAGTTGTGCCTGCAATAAAGTCCCGTAGCGTTTGTAGGCTCGGAAAATAAAGGTAGCCCGGCGTTAAGCAGCTGTCTAATTTGATGCCCCATCCTTGCCCTGGCGCAACATCCAAGTGAGAAGATCGACCTTGGTGACAACAGCCACGGGCCTAATAGTCTCATTTTGATCCCGATCTGTAACAATGGCAGCACTGTTCCATTCAAAGAACCGATTCAATACACTTAGTGATGTCTCCATGGTGATCTCAACGAACTTGCGATTCTTAATCTGTGGCTTGGGAACATCCGGGGCGTTCTGATCGGGCTTGAGACTCGCGAGTCCCATACCTCTCGGATCAGTGACGACCTCGGAGATTGTCCGGAAGTCGAACATGACGTCTGATACGGGACTTTTTCCTGTTGCGCGGTTATGCGTTAGTCGGCTGAGCACGTTGCCGAGCGTGACTAGGCCGACGAGCTTTTTGCCGGACGGGGCGAGGACCGGAAGTTGGTCGAAGCCTCTGTCGCGCATAATTTCTATCGCGGTTTCGCAGGGAATGTTGGATTGAACGGTTGTGACTGGCTTTAGCCTAAGCGAGCTGACCTTGGAGTCGGCGAAATTGTCTTCTTGTGCTTGAGGCTTCTGAATGGTGGAACCAAGGGTAACTTCGGTTGGGGGGGATGGAAGAAGGTCATTTGCGGCAAGCCAGTCGTCGTCGGCGAACTATGTAAAGAGGTTAGAAAGCTGATATCACCAGAATTAGAGAAGCTGCGGCGGTTTGTATTACCTTTGTGAGATAGCTTCTGATGCTGTCAGGCAGTACTACAACGACGACATCGTCTTTGCTGAACTTGTACTCCTTTGCAGCCTGCACCAAGGCCGCAATAGCACTTCCACTGCTTCCGCCAACAAGGAGACCTTCCTCGGCTATCAATTGGCGGGAATATTGAAATGATTCTTTGTCGTTCGTTTTATACCATTTATCGACAGCGTGCTGATCTAGCACCTGAGGAATAAAATCATATCCAATGCCTTCAACCTTGTATGGCTCGTTTATATGTTGCTCATTCAACGAAGATGGAAGTGCCAGGATTGAGCCTTGAGGATCCGCCGCAATCACTTGAACGTCGGCATTGTGCTTTTTGAGGCCGCGAGAGAGGCCAGTGATTGTGCCGCCAGTTCCTGCACCGGCAACGATTGCCTTTATAGCACCCTTCGTCTGTGTCCAAATCTCTTCCGCCGTACCGAGTTCATGGGCCAAGGGGTTATTCTCGTTGCCATACTGATCCAAGATGTGCGCATTCGGGATCTCCTTTTCGAGCCGCCTCGCAACGCCGATGTGGGATTCGGGTGAGTCGTATGCAGCTTCGTTGGGGGTGCGTATGATAGTCGCGTTCAAAGCTCGTAAAACGGAGACCTTCTCGGCAGACATTTTCTCCGGGAGAGTAATGATGGTCTTGTATCCTGCGATGGATTGTCAGTTGGCGCAGTGATGTGGATGGGAGCTACCACCTACCCTTGACAGCTGCAACCAATGCCAGCCCAATACCACTGAGAGAATCTGAATTAGAACCCTGAAATGTTCCAGAAGACATTTAGAAGATGTTTGAAGTGATAATCACTCACGTATTGCCACTGGTAGGTTCGATAAGAGTGTCTCCGGGTTTGATACGTCCCGATCGTTCGGCCTCCTCGATCATGCGAAGGGCTATCCGATCTTTGACACTCCCTCCTGCATTGAAATATTCTAGCTTTGCATAGACCGTCGCTTCAATCCCCAGGCTCTTTGGTAGCCTATTGAGTCTGACGAGAGGAGTATTACCGATATGTTGAGTGATTGCATCGAGGGCCACTGGAGGATTGGCCGGTTTTGTGATTGTTGACATAGTGACAAGTGAATATCCCGCCGATTTGACCTACTAATAGGAACACCAGTGTATTCCGTAGAGAGTTCAGTGGCAGGTTGCAGCTTTTGCGAGAGATCAAGTAGATGAAGTACTACCACCTCAGAGTAAGACCAGGCCCCTCTGCCGATGATAACCGCCCGCCACTTTCGCCATTTTGCTGCCATCTGATGATTCCCGGACTAGTCCCAATCCGGTTCCATCCCAATCTTTTGTTAAACACTGCGCTACTCCGTAGTTAACCAACTACTCGTCACGTTGCTGACCCACGGCGCTAAAGGCCGTAGGGTCAGCCACGGTAAAAAAAACACCACGGTAGAATTAAACAAGGATTTTTGTATGAGAATCGCTAACAAACTTGAAAATAGAAAATC